>OZ019963.1:750698-857331 GCA_963970385.1 Theonella swinhoei | reverse complement strand
GGCCCCGTTGGTGTTTGCAGATCATGTGAGTGTAGCTGTGTGGAAAACGTCACTGAGCATACAAATGATATCCGTATCACATTTCCTGGGGTAAGTTAATTGTTTTGAAGTATATTCATTAAAATATGACCTCAGTGACAATACAACACAACACAACTTACTCAAGACAGACATTTTCAAATAAAAATGCTGTTTTGGGTAAAAATTGGATTCACAACACTAAATATTCTAGATAGATGCTCTTACCTACTACCCAGCTGTAGCATGTACAAATTTTCATCTTGTTTGATGCCACCATTGTCACTATGAACAGGTGCGATTAAATGCATTTGGTGAAGCTTGTGAGTGTGACTACTTCAGCTGTCTGGATGTCAGTATCAGCTCTAAAATAGAGAGCTGTAGTGGTGAGTTTCTCATTCTCACTGACTTGTTCCCATACTGATATTCTCAGACCCCCATTTCCAAACCATCATTCTCGCTACTTAGGTCCGAAATGTGATGTAGCTAATACAGTATTTGTATGTACAAAGTTAGGGTGATTTTAAAGTTACTAGTAATCATGTGCTGTGTAAAACAAATGCTTAAGTGAATGGTATGTTGTAATCACAGGTCGAGGTGACTGTTGTAATGGTGTGTGTGATTGTTATGAAAATGAAAATGGGTATAAGTATCGAAGTGACCCCAATGGTGACATGCATGATTGTGACTGTGAACCAGCTGAAGAAGTCTGTCGTCAAGTGAGGGTGCTATTTAGTCTTGATAACTATAAGGTGTAAGGGGATCTAATGGAGGGTCAGTACATATGTATTGTACATGCACGTTGTATACCAATCACTGAAGAGAACATGCAGCTCTTCGCAATGAGCTGATTTTTAATCCATGCTATTCGAAACCACTAATCAGGACACTTCAGTTCTATCGATCACGAGGTGTGGATTGGGGATGTTCCATGAAAAAATTTACCCAATAAAAATATTTCTCTCTCAAATACAGTCTCCAGGACATGAAATATGTTCCGGTCGCGGCACGTGTGGCTGTTCAATGTGTATCTGCAATGTTCCGTATGAAGGAGAATTCTGTGAAAATATCAATGTAAGCTTGCCACCTGCACAGCCACTAATGCACATGATCAACAGTACAATTCAGACACATTCCTTACTGAATTGGAACTGGGTCATAAAATATTTAGCCTCATTCAGGTGCATCTCTGTGTTCATCATAAATGCAGTGGCAATGGATTTCCACTTGACTCTATTCGTGTGTATTTATTCTCACAGATGAACTGTGAAAATCTAGTATCAAATGATGAAGCTGATAAGTGCATTTCACCTGTAAAGGACATGGATCCTAGAGACAGAAAATGCAAGATCTGTGAACTAATGGAGCACACAAATGTACCTGTTAACGTGTCGTGTGTGGATGTAATTCCAGCCAATGAAAAGCCCGTCACTTCCACAGAGGAAGAAGAAGAACGGGCAATTGAAGGATTTGCTGATAAGTCTGAGCTATTTTCTGGTATGGCCTTTCTGTACATGTGTGTAGACAATTCATTAGTTTAAGGTGTTGTTTACCATGTCGACATGCACAACTCCCTAGCATATATACTAAAGTGCATGTGACTATAAGAGATTGAGACATTGTACTCGGAACATTTTTGGCTGATATTTTGGCAACTTCATATTGTGTGTTGATACACACTTGGCTTGTTTTCTGCAGGAGACAATTATGCATTTGCAGCAGGGTGTGTGTACACTGATAGTGACAATTCTGATCACGAATACTACATCCTCTACAACAAAGACAACTTTGATGAAATAGTTCTTGTTGCTGAAGAAGATATCGATGATGACAAGGGTGAGCTCTTTACATACTAGGCCTGTCGTACACGTTGCATTTGAATATGTGATGATCATATATGTTGCATTAGAATGATATGTGATGACATCATTATGTGTGATACTTAGTTGGAGTTTGGTGTCTTTGTTGGTACAATCTTCTTCATGAATACACCTGTTCGTCAGGTTGAAATGGTTTGCTTGCTTTACCTTGATTTGTATGTGATTTGGCTCAGCAGCTGGGCTGCCTCAGTAGCTTAGTTGGTAAGAGCATCATCTAGAAATAGTTGAATGCGTCTCTACAATAATTACCTTATGGTAAAGTATGTTACTTTGTGTTCCTGATGGTCAATCACATTGAGATTTTGACAAGACATATAAAATATTTCATAACTATCATATAATTCTACGTACATTATGCCACTCAGATCAACAGGTGGCCAACTCTACATGCACACGTAAGTGCAGTAACTCAGCTCTGATTAGAGTGTCTGCAGTATTTATCCTACTGGTCGACATTCTCACCATAATCATCGCCATTCAATGTCTACTGATGGCCAGAATGAGGAACCCTAGTAGTGTGTCACCGAGGAATACAATTAACTCTACTAACACACAGAATGATGTCCCAGTCACACCTAATGCAGCATATGAACTGGTAACCATAGAGGAGTTGTGAAATGAGATTGCTGCATGAATAAATCTCCACAGGAATAAGCTAACTGTACATGCATGCTTAGATATAGGATTTGAGTAACAATTTTTCGCTCTATAACAGTGAATTTGTCAGGTATTAGAAAAAAATTTTAAGTCACAATTCTGATAGCATATTTACTTACCACAACTAGCACGTGTGCTAGTTACCAAACAATTGTTGTTTGATGGTTCTCTAATGAACTAGCAAATATAGATGGTTTGGCACAAACAAAAATTGGCTTGACTACACTGATCCCAGGCCAATGCCGCAATACACATGGACACATTCATTCAATGACTGTGAATCAAGTGGTCCAACGGTACACTAAGAAATTATCAGTACTACAGTAACTGGCTGCAAATGCCTTTCCACTGGGGGTTGGATCCGAGAAGGCAAGCTGCTCTGTAGTGATAACACTGCCGGGAAGAAAATGCAATCTGCAAAAGATAACACACTATTAAAATAACCCAGCAAAAGGAGTCAGGACCAGCTAACATAATATATTGTGGTATAGCTCATTATACAATGCATGAATATAAATGACTTGAATCTTGTAATAACAATTCTTGGAGTGGCAGAACACCTCTAATCAGGACACTTGATAAAGCTAGGGGCTGGTTTTACTGTCTGAAAATCAGGACACATTCTAAAATAAGGATGTTTGGATTTTCACTGCCATTTCCCACCTGATAACATCAAGGATGCGAGAGGCCACACCCCTCCTCCTATGTTGCTGACACACCCACACTCTGTTCACTCCCACAACAGCTGGCTGGGAATTGGAGCTGCAGTACCATGCAGACAATGTGTCCAGTTTACCTCCAATCTCTTTAGAGCTTGGTACAACACAGTCATTATCACTTTCAGATGACTTTGATAGTGTATTAGTAGGTGGAGGGTACACAGACTCGGAATTATCTATGCCAGGACAGGCAGAGGATGAGAATGTTGGACTGAGTACTCGATATCCCTGGTAAGATTGATATAACATTAAAGTCTAGTACAGTATACAATGATATGTAAATATGTATTTGTGCCTTACCTGTGATATTTTCTCAGCAAATATGCAGCCAATGACTTTCTTCTCAGTGGATATATACAAGAATATCTGCACATTCAGTGTATCATGTGTGCCATAAAGCATGTGTTAATTGAATACCACTCAGAAACTTATCAAGAATGAGTTAGAGAAAAGCAATAGTAGTGCACATGAATTGGAAACACTTATCCTGGTAGAAAGGTGCCTGACTTACATATCCTATTTATCAATTAGATACATTTAGACTATGGTAACTTGAAATTGACCAATCAGGTTGCGAGAAACGCGGGATCTATTTTTCATAGTCACCTCGTTAGCGGGATCTATAGTTGGCCGCTGGCCCCTAGTACCGGGATCTATTGGCACGCTTGTTGCTAGCGGTTTGAATGGTCACTGTCCAATCAGTTTCTCCGCTGTAGTTTAAAGTAGTTAGACGCACTTGTCATCGGGAACTACGCGATTTAGAAAGCCTCGGGGACGCTACATCCGGCCCTCAGCTTTCTAAATCACGCAGTTCCTTCGACTCGGTGTCTAACCTATATGTATATGCCTGTGTTTTAGGGAGCCTTATTTAGTATATACCTTAGTGGAGGTATTCCATGGTCTGATACCTGCAGCGTACCCCAGCTCTGAATCAACCAGAGCACAGAGTTCTTGAACCTTTTTGAGATGGTGCTTGGGGTCAGTGGGGTACACCACTATGACCCGTCCGTCAAAGTACTCCGCTACTACCCTCTCTTTTTTCCAGCCCTGGAACGACACACCTTTCAGGTACTTTCTATGGAATCTGCTATGTTCTCCTTCATCTTCTGCTTGTCCAAAAGTGTAGACCATTCCACATACTTTGCATGTGACGTGGCCAAAGTTCCTTTGGCCAAGATCAAGGCATAACTGTTGGTACTTCTGAGATGTACCATTTACAGGTTTACACTTCTGCAATCTGCTTTCATATATAGGTGTTAAAGGTCTTTGTTTCTTTTGGTTGCTTTTAATAGGATCTAAACTCTCTCTCTTTCTCTTTTTTCTATTTTCTTTATTGCCTCCGGCTTGGACACGTTCACAGGTGTCTGAAAATACAGGGAAAAGTTTCCTTGGTTTGTACACCTTGCCAGCTATCTCTTCTCTGTGACAGATGGGGCGTACAGCTACTGATGGTTGGCTGTTCGAAGCCTCAGAGATATCGCAACCTGACTCGTCCTGTCGTTCTTCATCCACGTCATCTATATCGTTCCCCCACGCCTCGTCCAGCAGTTCACCCCAATTCACGCGTTTTCTGTCACATTTGATGACCTCCATCACACCTCTTGTCAACCGCCCGCTTTCTTCCCGCCAAACGCGTTAAAACGCTTACCGTATAGGTCAAAGGTCGACAAATAAGTGTAACGCATGCGCACATAATGCCCTAATTACACATTACTCCTCCTCCCGATCCCAGCAGTATTTATCGCGACAGTGTTTCTGTATGTACATTCCTCTTCAGTTGTACGTCGCCGGTCATTAGTTCCGAGATGGTCTCAGTTAAGACACAACTGTGTCTATCTTGTCTCTTTTTCTCCCTGCTGTGGAGCGCAGGTATGTAACTTATATCGTGATTTGTGTGGCCACACCCAAATGGTTGGTGTTTTGGCGAGTAGCTCGCCAAAAAACACGTTTTTAATACAACGTGAAGATCAGGACGATTTATAACGATATAATCTGTATTCATACGTGCTTAGCTGGCATCTCGTACTCTCGCCTGGGGAGTGTGTTTCTACACAAAAGGCCTGTTAGTATTACAAGAGAATGACGACTAATTGTGGTAGCTTGTATAGAAGCCTAGCTTATAGCCTTGGGGAACTGTTATTATCAGTGCTAAGTAGGTGCGACATAAGTACCACATTGAAAGGTGGTATGTCTAATGCAGGCTCCAAGCCTCATGAATTTGGAACTGCAGAACCCTCGAATAATAACAGCTGCTCCACACCTTGTGTTTGTGTACTTTGAAATTAGAACACACTCTCATGTGTGTCCAGAGTCTTGGGTTGAGGTGTCTATGTAGGCATCATACACTGTATATTCCAAGAACTTAGCATGTGGATATACTTTCTCCACTTGATCTGTTGAAGGAAGTAGTGAAGGTATTTCCTATGGAAAGCATTTTGCACTTCCAGATGTAAGTGTCAAAGTGTCAAAACCCTTCATTCCTGCTCACTGTCAGATCTCAGTTGCAGAGGTTTTTGACGATCTTGTAACTAAAGACCGAAGTCCATGTGATGGTAGCTACCCGACCAATCATAGCTCAGTTTGGTACTGTATCATGTGATATTAGAGTGAACTGTGATTGGTCAGTCAGGTAGCTGCTATCACATGACTTCCTTCAGTTCTAACACAAAGCCTCTATTCAATTTAGAAAAATATGTGTATTCTACATGTACATGTAGTTCCTTGTGTTGTGCTTACTGATATGTAAATATCTTGTTTTGTAAACTAATGTACAAGTGACTGTTTACAGAATTGAAATTGGCCAGTTTATATACGCTGGTTGTTGTATACATGTATATATTGTAGTGGAACCTCTCTATTTGAGGCGTAGGAAAAAGTGTCTCTATCATGTATATAGGATTTCAGGGGTTGGAAAGTACACATTTGGCATTTTGGTGGTGTGTTTAGAGTAGAGGTCCTCGTTTCAGTGAGCCCACTGTAACACTAACTTTGTCACAACTTGTGTACACACACACATGCACACACACATGCACGCACACACACACACACACACACACACACACACACACACACACACACACACACACACACACACACACACACACACACACACACACACTCACACACACACACACACACACACACACACACACACACACACACACACACACACACACACACATACACACATACACATAATATTACGCCCTCTGCACTTACTTATTTCCTGTTATGTGTTAGTGGAATGTGTATATTACATACATGTACATGTGTATGAGGCTGCACATGGCAACAGAGTGCTAATAGATATGTTTATGAATGACAGTGTGGCCAAGTTAATCTACATACATGTACCTGTGGCTCTGGACCTATTAGAGGTTTTACTGAGGGGGAGGAAATGTACATATATAGGTGTAAGATGAGTGTGGGGCGAGCTTTGATTGGGAGGCTAGCTAAAGTGGCAGTGGGTGACCCAGAGTTACTCTATTTGTCTGAAGCCCAATATATTATCCTCCAAAGATAGGGGTAAGATGAGTGTGGGGCGAGCTTTGATTGGGAGGCTAGCTAAAGTGGCAGTGGGTTATCCACTGTTACTCTATTTGTCTGAAGCCCAATATATTATCCTCCAAAGATAGGTGTAAGATGAGTGTGGGGCGAGCTTTGATTGGGAGGCTAGCTAAAGTGGCAGTGGGTGACCCAGAGTTACTCTATTTGTCTGAAGCCCAATATATTATCCTCCAAAGATAGGGGTAAGATGAGTGTGGGGCGAGCTTTGATTGGGAGGCTAGCTAAAGTGGCAGTGGGTGACCCACAGTTACTCTATTTGTCTGAAGCCCAATATATTATCCTCCAAAGTTCAGATAGAATTACCATGGGGGAAACAATATACTCCCAGGAGATTTAATATGCATTCTTTACATGTAGTACAATATCACTACTGTATATGGTCTACTATTCACAGTGTGTACTGTACTGTGTGATATGTAGCGCTGTGCTACATACATGATAATACACTCATGGAGATGCTTAGAATGGCAAGGCAACACAACAACAACAACAACAACAACAGAAAGACAAAGTAATACAACATGACACCTCAAACAGTCATTTTTTCCAAAAAAAATGGCTGCCTGGTGGAATTTCAGAGGAGGTTGCACACATTTAAAAATTCTGCGCATACCTAAGACTGCGTGTGTGCGTGTATACTCCTGTTTTCACATTGGCAACGAAAGAAATTGACCTGTCAGGTTCCGCCAAAAGCTATTTGGTTGGGGTTCCTTCTAGGATGCTTCAGGAGGATGCCTTTAGCCACTCTAAGTGCTGTAACTGCTGACTAGCAGGTTGCGTGGGTCTACACGTAAACTCTATGGCACACTGCAATTAGTAACTGTGCACAACCCTCCTCTGGTGGAATTTAAACCCATGACGTTCTGCTTTCTAGGTGATTCTCTTACCAACTAAGCCACTGTGGCAGCTCAGCTTGCTGAGCAAATTATGAATACAAATCAATCTCAACCTGATTAGTACAGCCTCACAAGTGCAGGAAACCACACACTAATGTCCAATCATCAGTGATAGAGTTGTATTGCTTTATATACAGGTAATGCGATCACTTGTGAAGAAAAACAGAATTGTAATGAATGTATCACCGAATTTGATGGCACACTATGTGGATGGTGTACAGATAGTCGGGTGAGTAACTACATGTACATGAAAAAAACATGTACACATACATAAGGAACAATGTCTTGTACATTTGTACTACAACATTTGTACAAGGAATGTAAGGCATTACATATCTACATAAAATATACATTAAATGTACATGTACTGACTTATCATAGTGTATATGATCATGTCAGTCTGTACCATGATCTGTGAGTCTACTTCCTCTAAGCAACATGACATCATACAGGCTGTAAATGTACGTGTACACAGTAGAACACATACACTGTATGAATATGTATTCGTACATACATTTACATATGTACATGAATGGCAAGGTAGAACTGCATGTATATTGGCTATGTGCCTAATAGCATTGCTTTAGTTGGCTAGTTTTGAAGTTTATTTGTGTGTTGACATCTTTCCTGCGGTTGAACGAGACATTGGAAACATATCAGCAGTTGTATATCTGAAACAATACACTGAGAGGACATGAGGTGTACAGTGGAGTAGGAAGATAAAATATTGGGGGGGCCAAACCTGATCAATTTGTCTAATGACCAGTAACTCTTACTGTCTAATGACCAGTAACTCGTACTGTCTACTGGATTGAATGTTTGACTTGAATAAGTTGCTGGGTAATAATTGGTGGGCCAGGCCCCCCCCCTCCTAAAATATTGGAGGGCCCGGGCCCCCCAGGTTCCGACTCTTATGGTGTGTATAAACGTGACATTACCATATGGAATGTACATGTACATGTATGTATACAGGAGAGGAGAAATGTTCGCTGTGGCAGCGCACCTTTTACTGAATGTAATGACGTCTACATCTACAATGTGACATCGGATATTAACGACACTATAAAAGAGGTAAAGGTACACCTGAGATGTTGTTTTCTTCATGTTTCATACAGAGGGAGGCATACTGGGGGGGGGGGGGGGGGGGGGGGGGGGGAGGGGAGGAGGGGAGGAGGGGAGGAGGGGAGGGGTGTATCAGTCCATACTACTCTAAAGCTATTTACATATCCCCCCCCTCCCCACCCAATTTCTAAGTGAAACACTATACACATACCCATTGTGTCGTATTCCCTCCAGATTAATCCAGAGAGCTCTGTGGTGCCTCAGGAATATGTCATCACTCTGAGACCAGGAGATCCTTTATCACTTCCAATTAACGTCACAACAGTCAGACAGGTTCCTCTGGACCTGTACATCTTGTTTGATCTGTCACGGTCAACAAGTGATGAGGTTGCGGCCATTAGAACTGTTGCTAGAACTATCCGTAAGTGGGTTGAAGTGGAGGGGAAGGAGGGAGGGAGGGGAGAGAGGAGGAGAGTAGTTTGAAGGAGTGTGAAAAGGGAGGAGACAGTAAAGGAAGTAGAAAGTAATGAAGAGGGGAAAGTGATGTGTAATCTTAACTTTAAACGCACACACACACACACACACACACACACACACACACACACACACACACACACACACACACACACACACACACACACACACACACACACACACACACACACACACACACACACACACACACACACACACACACACACACACACACACACACACACACACACACACACACACACACACCTGCAGTTAGTGATCTACGGGAAATTACCAATCAAGCCAAAGTTGGAGTTGGAGGATTCATTGACAAGCCTGTAAAGCCATTCACTAGGGAAGACCTGTAAGTCCTGCAAAAAAATGAAAGGACTGGTGGTGCAATGCCTTGCAATGCCTTGGTGGTAGATGCCTACAATGCATGTGCAACAAATTGGACATGGCTCACTCATGATTAATAGGCGTGGCTATGCGAGTCTAAGCACGAGCTACTCTTCCACTTCTACTACACTAAGGCCAGAGAATATTACCATCGTCAGGCGGCCTATTTTTAGTAGATTTTCGATTGGAGGTGTCGTAGGTGCTCCTAATGGCCTCGAAGTACACAAATTTTGCCATAACTCAAGAACAAAGCACTATTTTACAAATCTGCCAAATTTCAAATCAAGAAAACATGGTTTTATAGCCGTATAAACATTTACTTTCACTTCATTTCCACTGGCGGAACAGATATAGCTGCAACAGACAGACACACCAAGTGACTACCATATGCTTGCTGCGCGCATGCGCACTGAGGCATAATGAGGTTGAAATATAGGGTGGTCCACTTTTATTATAGGGTGGTCCACTTTATTATAGGGTGGTCCACTTTTATTATAGGGTGGTCCACTTTATTATAGGGTGGTCCACTTTATTATAGGGTGGTCCACTTTTATTATTGGGTGGTCCACTTTATTATAGGGTGGTCCACTTTTATTATAGGGTGGTCCACTTTTATTATAGGGTGGTCCACTTTATTATAGGGTGGTCCACTTTTATTATAGGATGGTCCACTTTTATTATAGGGTGGTCCACTTTATTATAGGGTGGTCCACTTTTATTATTGGGTGGTCCACTTTATTATAGGGTGGTCCACTTTTATTATAGGGTGGTCCACTTTTATAGGGTGGTCCACTTTTATTATAGGGTGGTCCACTTTTATTATAGGGTGGTCCACTTTTAGTAACTTTTATTATAGGGTGGTCCACTTTTATTATAGGGGGGTTCACTTTTATTATAGGGTGGTCCACTTTATTGAGCTTTTACTATAAAGGTCTTTAGTGCTCTGTAGCACCTTTTTAAGTTATATCACGTGTAACAAATAGTGAAGTTCTTGATAAAAAGATGAGTTTGAATAAATACCAAAGTGGTTTCTCTTTCTATTCCACAGAAATGATGGTGGATGCCGTGATTTTTGTTTCAACTTTCGTCATTTTGGACCATTCACTGATGATGGCGATGAGCTACAGAGGCGATTTGATGCTGTTCGGTTAGCTGGGAATATTGATGCACCTGAGGCAGGGTTAGATGCAATTGGGCAACTTGCTCTCTGTGGTGAAAAAGTTGGCTGGAGAGATGATGCGGTCAAAATTGTTCTGTATTTCAGTGATGATGCTTTTCACTTTGCTGGAGAAGGACGGGTAAGGTTTCTACACATAAGCCTCTCTCTCTCTCTCTCTCTCTCTCTCTCTCTCTCTCTCTCTCTCTCTCTCTCTTTCTCTCTCTCTCTCTCTCTCTCTCTCTCTCTCTCTCTCTCTCGCTCTCTCTCTCTCTCTCTCTCTTCTCTCTCTCTCTCTCTCTCTCTCTCTCTCTCTCTCTCTCTCTCTCTCTCTCTCGTCGATCGTGTGTGTATGTGTGTGTGTGTGTGTGTGTATCTACATGTGCATTTTTAATGTCTACCTCACTTTAATTATGTTATCCGTATAGTATGCAGGTATAATGACACCGTATGGAGATATCTGCAAATTGGAGGGGGATTTGGCTGCGAATGGATATGAAGAATATGATGGGCTGAGCAATGTATGTGTACATACTATTGTATACCTACATGAATACTTACATGAACAATCATGTGTATAGCACACTACATGCAAAGAAAAAGAAAGAGGGAAGAAAAGAAAAAGAAAAAGATGTAGACCAAAGAAAGGAGCACTAACTACAAACACATACAATATATAAAATCACACAGCAGCAATGGCTTAGAAAAATATATACCAGCCTCAACAGCTTAGATTATTCTGCCTCATCAGCTTAGAAAAATAGAATTATGAGCCTCATTGGCTTAGAAAACCTACACATGTACGTGTACTTATGAGCCTCATCGCCCTCTCGACTCACACAATCTGTGATTTGAGGCCATGTCACACGATCTCACGGTTTCAATGACCAAACAGTAAATAATGAATCTATCCAGCTCGATGATGTTAATATACTGAGTTTTATGGATGCTGCATCAGTGCATAGTTCAAAGTTGGCAAGTGCGTACATAAGAGGGTGTGGTCATATCTAAGTGCGCATGTAGGGCTGCTCTGCAAATGGGGCAATCAGCACTTGGTAATTAAGTCCTGCATGGAGCACGTTATGCGGTAGTAGCTACCGCATAACTAGCTAATATAGTACGTAGTACTGTAAAGCAAAAACAGCTAATCTACACATGTGCACAGTAGAATTACAAATGACATCATTATGATGTTAGCGTGCGTATCCAATCGCACGACGGCCGTTCCTCCTGAGAGGTCTGACACTGTGGAGTTCAAAGGTTATGTAGTATAGCACCACACCAAATAAGGCCATTTTAAGTGAGTGTTTCAGCATTGTGGGCGAGCAAGACTGTGAAATTATACGTGCACATGACGAAATATGCGTAAAATGGATATCTGCATGGACCTCAGGAAATTTTCAGTGGGGGAAAATCTGGACTTCCTAAAATTGAGGGGGCTAGCTAGCCTTGTGTCGAGACTGTTCTGTGCTTTTGTGTACCTTTTTTGAATTGATCATAGCCCATCTCAGGCAGGCAAGGCCACTTTCGGGGGGGAGGCCCCTTGCCCCCCCCCCCCCCCCAAAAATCCCTGCTAGTTAATGTGCACATAATCAGATATATGCAGGAATGCCCAACTAGGGCTTGTTTTCTCTCCGATTATTTTTGCCCATCTTGTACGTACATGTATCTTTCTTTACTACAGGATTACATTTCTCCTGGACATGTGCTACATCTGCTAGAGATGTCCAACATTGTTCCTGTGTTTGTTGCTGTCACTCCAACACAACCATTGCCATTTTATAATGTGTCTGAAACACATGAGGTATGTACATGTATGTCTGCATAAATCCTGTGACAGTCAAGTTATTGCTACTGTCTCCCTAGACACTGGCTGCATTGTTCAGGACTCGTGGCCAGTTAGCTGTTAGCTCTGCTATACTGGATAGTACAGATAATAACACTGATATTGTGGCTCAAAATTTGTTAGAAACAATCGACAGACAAGTGCTGGTGAGTGTCACAAGTAGTGTTTTCTTCAAGCCACTTTTGTAGTTAAAATATCATTTTGAGGTGTATAGGAACTGTGTGTATAGGCAATGTGCTACGTGCTATGTGCATCAATTTCTTTAGGAAATTCTTCAACAAACTAGACTGAGTCCTGAAATTATTGATGGTATATCTTTCAAAATTACAGCAAACTGTCCACCTGGGTAAGTCTATTGTGTATGCACTACGTACAGTACATGTACAGTGTGTGGAGAAACCGAAAGTTAAAAGAAAAGGTGTTTAGGCAGTCACGAAAAAGAGATTTGAAGTTGCGGTCTTCAGCATCTTGCTAAGCCTGAAGTTAGGACAGGTTTTTTGTATAAGCACTTGTACCATTATGTCATCTATACAAGCACGTAGACAGTAAGACGTTCCTTTCCCTAGCCTTTCTACCTAGATGAAGTCAGAGTCTGCCATCTTGGGACCTTTACATGTATATGTAATCCGGGCTGTGTGCTTATATTGTGGAATGACGTAATGACAATCATGCTACAGATTAGAAGGATTCCAATGTAGTAGTACACTTTTGTGTATTTTGCGTTGAAAACTTTTGTACTACAGTGCTATGAAGGCTGGTGAGGGTACTGCTATAGAGTCATGTACAGGTGTTGAAGTGGGAAACACAACCGAATTTATGCTGGAGTTGACTCTGGATGATTGTTCTGAGTTTGGAAGTGAAAGGTGTGCTTGAGAGGGAGGGAGGGAGGGAGGGAGGGGGGGGAGAGGGGGAGGGGGGGAGGGGGGAATGGGGGGAATGGGGGGAGGGAGGGAGGGAGGGAGGGAGGGACAAGAGGAGGGGAGAGGGAAAAATAAATGTGTATAATTTTTCTCTCACTCAGGCAAACAATGTCTGTTGCTGTTTTTCCTTTGGGGAACATGATCATACAAATAGATGGTATTTGTGAATGTGACTGTGGTAACAATGTAAGTACATATACTGCATCATGTGATTCATTTCAGTGACATCATTTGAACACGTATGTATTAGTTAAAGCATGGAGGGAAGTGCTGTATGCTCAATAATGGTCTATTGAGACCACACTCCGAGTACCATTATTGCGTGTACATGCACATCCCTTTCTGTGCTTTATCGTACTTACCGGCTGTAAGAAAGGCTAAAACTATCACCGTTATCACGTGCTGTGCTGTATAGTGTGCCTCACGTAAACCATGCTGTATGACGGATAAAGCACTGGCGGTGCCTTTGATTTGCCCATGCAAAGTACAGTAAATATATATATATATCTTATTGCGTCGGATATCGGGCAATATGGCAAGTTATTGCACGAGTGTGTGAGGTATTGCCCGAGCCGAAGGCGAGGGTAATACTCACACACGAGTGCAATAACTCGCTATATTGCCCGATAAACCACGTAATAAGCTGTTTATTACCTAGCTCGTCTTCAACCTGGTGTTAAAACTCCGCCATTTTACCGTTCACTCGTTGCTAACAATACGCGCAATGCGCTCTGAAATTTAATTGGTTAAAATTGACTGGAAAATATTGCCCAGCGCGGAATAGGAAATTATACATTGCTGGGCAATATGGCTAGGTAATAAATGTATATATTGACTGTATGCGTACCACCATGTGCACATGTACAAATCATGTGATTAACACTTTGTCATATGGATATCACATGGTTTCATTCCATACAGGAAATAAACAGTAGTCGATGTAACTTCAACGGAAATTTCGTATGCGGAGAATGTGTTTGTAATGATGGATAGTAAGTTTGTTAAAACACAAGAACCATTTACAGTGTACATATACACATTATAGTGAGTTGTATTTATGTATATGTTATCTTATACAGTTGTGGTTTTCAATGCCAGATCAAGAGGGACGATGATGAGTGCCCGTAAGTACACATTGAGTGTTCTCCCAATGGATATTTTAGTGACATACGCTAGCCTCGTACCCAGGCCGTTGCAGGGGGTGGAAGATGGCCTGGTATCGACTGTTCATGCATGTGCGGGTCCTTCTGGTAGTCCAGATAACACCGTATACTATACATAGTTATAGTGCAGTGTACTCCCATACCTGGCATTCGGGGACGTGTAAATGCCGAGCGAGTATTTGAGCATGGTATGTCATTCTCCCTTGAGAGATTCAGAAGGAGCTAGATTGAGCAATGTGTACTACTTTGCTGATACAGAAAAATCACTGGACATTTTCCTAGAAATTTATGTGCCTACATAAACGGTCTTTCCCGACCCCTCAATGGCCTGGGTACGAGCCTATGACATATGCGTACACCTTACCTTTATCTCCTCTCTCTCTCTCTCTCTCTCTCTCTCTCTCTCTCTCTCTCTCTCTCTCTCTCTCTCTCTCTCTCTCTCTTTCAGGACAGGCCTCGGTGGCCTGCAGTGCAGTACCCCCTTTGGTGTTTGCAGATCATGTGAGTGTATCTGTGTGGAAAATGTCACTGAGTATACAAATGATATCCGCATCACATTTCCTGGGGTAAGTTAATTGTTTTGAAGTATATTCATTAAAATATGATCTCAGTGATAATACAACTTAACACAACTCACTCAAGACAGACATTTTCAAAGAAAAATTCTGTTTTGGGTAAGAAGTGGATCCACAACACTGACAGATGCTCTTACCAACTACCCATCTGTAGCTGGGATGATCACACATGTAGAGCATGTACAAATTTTCATCTTGTTTGATGCCACCATTGTCCCTATGAACAGGTTCCACTAAATACATTTGGTGAAGCTTGTGAATGTGACTACTTCAGGTGTCTGGATGTCAGTAACAGCTCTAACATAGAGAGCTGTAGTGGTGAGTTTCTCATTCTCACTGACTTGTTCCCATACTGATATTCTCAGACCCCCATTCCCAACCATCATTCTCGCTACTTAGGTCCGAAATGTGATGTAGCTAATACAGTATTTGTATGTACAAAGTTAGGGTGATTTTAAAGTTACTAGTAATCATGTGCTGTGTAAAACAAATACTTAAGTAAATGGTAATTTGTAATCACAGGTCGAGGTGATTGTTGTAATGGTGTGTGTGATTGTTATGAAAATGAAAATGGGTATAAGTATCGAAGTAGGCCCGGTGGTGACATGCATGATTGTGACTGTGAACCAGCTGAAGAAGTCTGTCGTCAAGTGAGGATGCTATTTAGTTTAGTCTAAGGTGTAAGGGATCCAACCTATCTCGTTTTATCTCTCTCAAATACAGTCTGAAGGACAGGAAATATGTTCCGGTCGCGGCACGTGTGGCTGTTCAATGTGTATCTGCAATGTTCCGTATGAAGGAGAATTCTGTGAAAATATCAATGTACGCTTGCCACATTCACAGCCACTAATGCACATGATCAGCAGTACAATTCAGAAAGGGAGCCGGGGGCACTGGGTCGTATAATACTTATAAATAGCCTCATCCCAGGTTCTCCCATAGCATCCATCTCTGTGCTGTTATACAACATCATACGTTGTAGAGGTGGCAATAGATTTCCACGTCAATTTTGACTATGTTCGTGTACATGTATATTTATACTGAGGATCTACATCTGGCTGGAGTTGAGGTGCAAATGGATGGTAAGTTATGTTCCTCAGGTGAGGGAGGAACAGATGGTAAGGATTTGCCTGTATGTACATGTGTGTGTGACTCCGCCCATGATTGTGGATGCGTGGTCGATGGTAGTAATGCTATGGCAGCTTCATGAGTATTATTATTATTATTATTATCCTCACAGATGAACTGTGAAAATCTAGTATCAGAGGACGAAGCTGATAAGTGCATTTCACCTGTAAAGGACATGGATTCTAGAGACAGAAAATGCCAGATCTGTGAAATAATGGAACGCACAAATGTACCTGTTAACGTGTCATGTGTGGATGTGTTTCCAAACAAGCCCGACGCTTCCACAGAAGAAGAAGAAGAACGGATAGTTGAAGAATTTGCTGACAAGTCTGAGCTATTTTCTGGTATGGCCTTTCTGTGTACAGATATTCAGTAGTTTAGGGCGGTGTTTACCAAGTTATAGTTATATCACCCCTTAGAGTGCTGTATCCAGATTTACAGACACGACTCACGAGGGCGCCAAGCGGCCGAGTGGGAGTGTCTGTAAATGGATACTGCACAATAAGTGGTGTTATAACTGACTTATAGCCCACAAATGACCACTAATGACTCCTATACATGTGCATGTTTTTACAGTGGCAAATACAAGTGCATGTTTTTATAGAGGATGCACTCTAGCGCATATACAGTCCCTACCGGCTCCTTTGATCTGCCCATGCAGTGTGCTATAAGTTGACATACACAATTACAAAGAATATGTGACTATAAGAAATTGAGGTATTGTACTTTGAACATTTTTGGCTGATTTTATCCAAATTTTGGCTACTTAAAATTGTGTGTTTACACATACTTGGCATTCCCTCTTGTTTTCTGTAGGAAACAATTATGGGTTTGCAGCACAGTGTATGTACACTGATAGCGATGACTGCAATCATGTGTACTACATCCTCTACAACAAAGACAACTTTGATGAAATAGTTTTCGTTGCTGACGAAGATGAGGGTGAGCTCCTTACATAATAGTCTTGGTGGCTTACATGTACATGTGTATGTGTGTGTCTCTGAGCCAAATTCAAAAGTCAAGGACCTGTTTGTGTACATTAGCAATCAAAGCTACATCTATTTTGTGGCATTGTGGTTACTAAATATAAGTTAGACGCCGAGTCAAGGGAACTACGCGATTTAGAAAGCCGAGGGCCGGATGTAGCATCCCGAGTGTAGCGAGGGCGCTACTTAGGGCCCGAGGCTTTCTAAATCGCGTAGTTCCCGACGACGAGTGCATCTAGACTACAGCGGAGAAACTGATTGGACAATGACCATTCAAACCATTAGCAACAAGTGTGCCAATAGATCCTGGTACTAGGGGCCAGCGGCCAACTATAGATCCCGCTAACGAGGTGACTATGAAAAATAGATCCTGCGTTTCCCGCAACCTGATTGGTCAATTTAAAGTTACCGTAGTCTAAGAATGGAGAGCATCTACGTTCACAAGGCTCCCTCAGCTACACCTGATGGGGCAGCTGATTAGTGCACTCGAAACAATTACATGTATATGCATGTACTTAATGTTCTCTGAAATTACATATATTTGCAATTGAAGGGCTGAGAATTTTGTGACCATTCATTCCCACATGAATAAACATGTTTCATAACAAAAGATCAATGTTTTATCTCTTTTCTTCAGTTTGCCCAAGAAGTAGTGAAAGGGGATTCGAGCTCCCCATTCCCCTTTGGGTTTTGGCTATCGTTCTCCTTATAGCCCTACTCGTTATGGGAGTTATCCTTCTGATTATTATCAAACTCGTCTTTATCCTACTGGTGAGTATAAAGCAACTTTTTCAGAAGGACTTCAATACACCAAAATAGTCACACTTAATAACTATATTATACTGACGCTATCTCTGTTCCATTACTACAGGACTATTTTGAAGTTAAGAGATTGGAGAAAGAAGTAGGGTTGGCAGATTTCTCCAAGGTTTGTTAGGAGTAGCCATATTGCCAGTTTGACACGCAGCACAATGAAGTGGTCCATTATGAAAGTTGAATGTCCAGTTACATTACACAGTGTAATATACGTGTATGGTTTGTTATGATGCTTAATTGTTTTATGTACATTGCACATGCACGCACACACACACACACACACACACACACACACACACACACACACACACACACACACACACACACACACACAGAATCAAAATCCACTGTACCAAAGCCCAGACGTGGAATACAAAAATGTTGCTTATGGAAAGGAGTAGTGTCAACATCTCAAGCATATTTCTTGTGTCATTGACTTCATAATATTATCGTGTTAGTGACAATTAGGTGATTAATTTTCTAGTTGGTTCTTTCTTTACTCTTTATTATTATTATTAACTGCATTTCATGTACAATATTTACTTTCATGATATATTAGTATTAGTACTTAGTATGTTACTGTTAATTTGTGTGCAACGACTACACCATTATTAAATATTGATTTTTCATTCAGTGATCACAACATATTGCGCATGCATGTGTATATAAACTGCGCATGTGTTATTGACAATCGCGCGTGCGGGACTTTTAAAAGCGCTCATGCGTTAAAGGCCGCGCTTAGAATCGATCGGTTCCGTACCACTTGGGGCCGGTACGCGTTATCTCAAGTCAGAGAATGGAATGGGAAATAGTATCGTAGCGCTGATTCCGTAATTGGCTATTACACATTGCAGTCGCTATTTGGCCCTGTACAGAAAAAGTGGCAGAAAAACCGACGAGTCGTTGAAGTTGCAGTACCCAACTTGATCTAGTCCCATTTCGCCCATCGCACCCTCTCTCGAGTCTGCAGGAGCGCTACCTCCAGACCCTTGTAAGTATTAACCTCCAGCATGGCACACATGCAGAGAACTCTGTTGCTGCTCGCGGCTTACATTGCCGCTAGCAGATGTCTAGAAAGCATCGACCTGAAGCAGCCGATAGTTCGCACGCCGCCTAACGATATAAATGATGATGCCTACTTCGGATATAGCGTCGTACTCCATCAAGTAGACTCTTCCAGTGATTTTGATCAGAGTCTGGATAATACAAGGTGAGTATCTCAGATAGCGAAATTTTCCGTTTGTTGTGTATAATCTATAGTTTCAAGAAAGTTACGCTGATGGTAATTTTTTTAATTATCTTCGTTTCGACCAGCCCCGCCCACTTAATTAATTGTCCTCTCTCCCTCCACCTGTTTCCATTTTAGAATCATCGTAGGTGCACCTAAAGCAACATTATCGGCAGGCATGAATACAGGAGGCGTGTACATATGTGGCATCAGGAAGGATCAAAACTGTGCATTAATGGATGGGGACATCAACGAAGGAGGTTAGCATAATAATATCCCAGAAAGTGTAAGCAAAGTCAACCTATTCAATTGCCAGAATTACAGGAATTTACAACTGTATATAAGATAATTTCTTGTGTAAACCACGTACATAATTGTGTGAAGCTACTTAAAAATTTGCACCTTGTCTCATAACAGCCAAAACTATTTATTAGACACCCTATTCATATATAGAAAGTGTCGGTGTCAATGTAAAGACGTTTTCTAACCCTAGTATAGCCTAACAACCTGAATCCCCTCTCGGCTGCACGCAAATTAGAAAAAGTGGGGTTGAGGGTTCAACGGTCCTATGTGAAAACTGCACATGTGCAAAGGGAAAGCTTGACTCTGCACTGTACTCTAGTGCACATCATTATGTTGCTAATTGCACTGCACATCTATTGGAGTTAGGTAGTCACACCCTAAAAAGTATGCAACACAGAAGTTAGGTTTCACAAAAATGGTATCAAAAGGCGTCTTAATTTCATGTCCCAATTAGTAGGAGCTCACTCTATCACATGCCTATTTGTGCCTGTAACTGGATTGCTGATTACATTACAATTTCCCAAGCTCAGAGTACACATCGTTTAGTTCTGTGTAAGCTATCCTGGCACATATATTCCTATTACTGGTCTTGTGTGCAAACAGAGGTCCTATGCTGGATGGAGATTTGTTTTGTAGCCTTCTTTGTGTGGAGGTGTTTATGGTGGATTGGGCGTGGGATCTGTACTGGGGCTTCTGTTCCATGTGGGTTAGCACATGCTTGCAAGTACCACCACTAGTTGTAAGATTACATCAATACCTTATGGTGGACAACAGTATAGTACTTCTGCTTTAGTAAGTAGGGTATCTCCACCTACTTGATTCATATGTACGGCTATAACAAACAGAGAGACACAGAAATGTCAATTATACTCAATGGGTTGGTACATTGTAGCTAGATGCCATTGGAACCATGGGATCATACATTCATAAGAGACTTTGCAACAATGGAATGCATGGTATTTTGTGGGGTGGAGAGAGAATGTGAGCTATAAAATTCCTATTCTTGTACAATCAAAAATTGGCTATATTTTAATCCGGGATTCTCTGAAAATAATGAGGACACCTCAATATACAGGACAGCATTTGTAACCCATAAACATTAGCCCCTGAACATTTTTACTGTCCCATGGGAATCCAGATTGAGAGATTCATTGTACAGGTGCTACTAGCTGTTACTTCGCTGACTATTTTCACAACAGTTTTAGTTGACAATAGAAGATTTATTCATTGTAGTTGTTTGGATAACGGGATCAACTCTGTCTTGTAGGGAACCACAATGTGAAAGTATTATAAGAATTTATTCGAATATTAACACTGAGTGTATGTTGGGTATGTGAGAATATCCTGACTCTGGGCATGTGGCCTGTAGACATATCCTAAGGTGGGAAGTCTTTAAAATTTCTAGTGAGAGTGAAACTAATTTTGTTCATACATGGTCTATAGGGAATCACAATATGGAAGAACTTAGGATATGTCTGCATGCCACCAGCCTAGAGTCAGGATATTCTCACATCTACATGTCTAGTTACTTTAATATTCCCAGAAAAACGTATGAGGCAGGAAGTGTTTATTTAGAATATTCTAATGAGAGTGAAACTATTTGGTTCATACAGTAGGTTAGTCTCCTTCCCAGGCCTTCTCTCACCCCTGCAGAAGGCCGAGGCTAACAGTGGGTGTGAGAAACCTCTATAATGAGCATTTATGCATGGGACTTGTCTATAGGGAATCACAATATGGAAGTACTTAATAAGAATTTGGGAATATTAACACTAATAAGTAACTAGACATGTAGATGTGAGAATATCCTGACTCTAGGCTGGTAGCCTCAGACACATCCTAATGTGGAAAGTGTTTGCAATATTTTCTGAGAATATTTAGTGAGAGTGAATCTCTTTTGATCACAGATGCAAGAAACCTTTCTTATGTAAATAGTGATAGTAAAAGCATTTCATTTCTGGGAATTCTGCATGTATGGCAGACTTTAATACATGTACATATTCCTGTGGTCCTTATGTTGCGGCTAAGGAGCGTCAGGAATTGTGGGTTACCAGCTATGCTACTAATTATCTACAGCTTCCTAACAACAGCAGTGATCTAGTCACTCAAGTATACACCATATGTAATCATGTTTCCTTCACACCCTGTTTTTCCATAAAGGTCGGGTATGAATTACTCACTATAATTTCACGCTAGATGTGACTTGGGATTTCCAAGTATGAGCATAATTGACCAGCCTACATGTAATGATCTGTGTGGTCAAATTCCTTTTTTAGCTTATTGGATTTGCCTCAGATTCTCCCAAGGACAAAAATGGTCACACTTAACTGGATAGTATGACATATTTTATTAACTGTGGTTTGTTATGGAGTTAGTGATCCCTGTTTGCTTAACATACAAACTGTTTGTCTTGCAAGTAGGTCAATAATGTAGACTGCCTTATATGTATGTAGTTTACTGATCTATAGTCTGTTTAAGCTGATGTGGTTTATTTGACATACACATTAGGGATTAGACAAACATTGGCTTTGTCCTATTTTAGAGAGGTGTCCTCATTTCAGAGGGTGGTATGTACAGGCTTCAATGGAGTTGGGACCTGAAGATGTGTCCCTATTAGAGAGATGTCCTCATTTCAGAGGGTGGTATGTACAGGCTTCAATAGAGTTGGGACCTGAAGATGTGTCCCTATTAGAGAGGTGTCCTCATTTCAGAGGGTGGTATGTACAGACTTCAATGGAGTTGGGACCTGAAGATGTGTCCGTATTAGAGAGGTTTCCTCATTTCAGAGGGTGGTATGTACAGAGTTGAGACCTGAAGATGTGTCCCTATTAGAGAGGTTTTCAGAAGGTGGTATGTACAGACTTCAATGGAGTTGAGACCTGAAGATGTGTCACTATTGTATAGTCCTTTTAGAGAGTAGCATATACAAGCTTCAATGTAGTTGTATCCCATCTTTTCCTCTAAAGAAAGTCATGGAACAGTATGTAGTAGCTATGACAATGTAGACCACATCCTTGCAAGAGAGCATTTTTGAGCCAGACCCTGTCATGTGCTCAGTGGAATCTCTCTGATAAGATATTCTCCTGTTTTGATTAATGAGGTTATCTTGATTGGGATAAGAGCACACAAATATGAAATCTCAGATAGAAAAAAATGTGACCTGTTTATTGAGGTGTCCTCATTTCAGGGGGGGCTGATTAGATGGACTATGTTGTGTATCATGACTTTAATCATCCATGAGATGCTTAGAAAGAAAGGCAAGGCAACACAACACAACAGAAAGACAAAGCAACACAACACAATTTGTCCAAGGCTGTTATTTTTCAAATTAGCTTCCTCGGGTGGGACTCGAACCCACGACCATCCGCTTTCCAGGCGACACTCTTACCAACTGAGCTAACATACATGTCTATGTTGAATTAACATATCCACCCATTCGTGGAATTCAGGAATTCATGCTCTGTTACCCTCCACACATTGTTTTCCTGAATATATGCAGTTAGATAAGGTTTGTTAAATCAAACCATTCCAAACATCTGTTCACCTTCCACAGGTTCTAGTAATAATGAGATGAAGGATGGGCAGTTCATGGGAGGATCCCTTGCAAGCAATGGAGACCAATTCATAGTAAGTGACATACATACGTGTATATGCCGTCTTTAATCATGAATCTTGGCAAAGGAGGGAGGAACAAAGAGAGAGAGGAAGAGAGAAGGGGGGGGAGGGAGGGAGGGAGGGAGAAAATATAATGTTGGAGTAGTTGTCCAAATGTTCTGAGTTAAGCTACCTCCTCTGTTTGTATTACCCTCTTAATTATGCATCTCAACAAGTCAATAGGTAAGTAGATTAGCTAAAAAACCTGAGCTAGACTGCTTCCATGTTTGGGCAGCAGCAGCAGCATAAAAGTAATGGTGATAATATTGTTATTGGCACTAGCACCAAGCTAGTTTACCCAGCGGTATGACTGCAAAAGAAAATGACTTTTAGAGTTTTGGACTGACTGACCTCGTACATCTAGAGGACAAAAGTGCATGCAAGCCACAGAACAGTCACAGACAAATGACTGCCTATTCTGTACATCAAACTTGTTAGCAGTTACATATGTACTTGCTTGATTACATCAAAATATGTTGAGGCCATAACTTGTTTGTGCAGAATCCTGTAATCTTGTGGTCCTATAGACGTCATATAGCCACATAGGTGTCGTACATGACCAGGATTTCTGACCTCACCTGAGAACACATTGATATGAATGGAGAGTACACAGTCGCACTTCCTTGTACAAGTCAGGCATTGGTAGTAGGGATTACAGCCAAGTCCCTTCAATAGGGAACCTTATGAGAAAGCTATACATGACATAAGGTGGGGCTCAAATCTTGGGTGGGCAATATTGGCTTGAAGGTATGAAGTATACTAGCAGATATATATACATTAGGCATACACTGCACTGATGAGGGCCAACTGGCCTGAAATAGCTGTCTGCTGCATTTGCCTGGTTTGGTGTGCAACCATTATTTTCTGTACATTGTACTTGGATGTGTGGGGAGAGTTGGCTTGTCATAAAAGTGTCTAGACCCCACCATTCCAGTTCTCAAGACTTTCACATCAGCCTCGACAGCTTAGAAAAATACTCCGTAGCCTCGATGAAGACAAACCAATGCAATGCAAGCTAAAACAACCCACCCATGCAAAGTAGTTATCATCACAGCTGCCTCAGATGATTCTACACAAAGATGCTTAGAAAGAAGGACAAGGGCGACACGCACAATGAAAGAACATACCCAAAATAGTCCTTTTTGGAACACAAACTCACAACACTACATGTTGACTTCCTAATTGTGTGTGTGTGTGTGTTGTGTTGCTTTCTCCTTGGAGTCCCTTAATCTGAATATGACCTACATACGTGTGTGGACTTACAATATTTCCTTGAGTGTGTTGTGTTGTGTTGCTTTCTCCTTGGAGTCCCTTAATCTGAATATGACCTACATACGTGTGTGGACTTACAATATTTCCTTGAGTGTGTTGTGTTGTGTTGCTTTCTCCTTGGAGTCCCTTAATCTGAATATGACGTACATACGTGTGTGGACTTCCAATATTTCCTTGAGTGTGTTGTGTTGTGTTGCTTTCTCTTTGGAGCCCCTTAGTCAGAATATGGCCTGCATACGTGTGTGGACTTCCAATATTTCCTTGAGTGTGTTGTGTTGTGTTGCTTTCTCTTTGGAGCCCCTTAGTCAGAATATGGCCTGCATACATGTGGAACCTTATGATATATACTTCTTCCTTAAGAGATGTGCTCACTACAAACTAAATTCACGTACGTACATGTACTTGTACGTGACTAGCATACAATGGAAGTGGTTAGTTTCCTTGTGTTAGTTATCCATATAGACTGTATATAGCATTGCACCATATGTGCTTAATCCAAATATGGTGACCTTGAAACAAGGATATACCTCAATATACTATTAAGGTAACACAGAATCAGCCTCCCCTTGAAATGACGACACCTCAATGAACATGACATCACATTTCTTGTCACAACTAGGGAGTTCCACGGATTCAACTACCTATTCTTTATACATGTACGTATACCCACTCCAACTGTTTATGCTAAAGTGTTCAGTTAGACCTATATATGGACTGAATCTACATGCCCTAATGAAATTCTGTGGAGGTGGGCATACATATATATGGTTATATGGTGGGTGTATATGTGCATGTGTTCACCTTTGCAGGGTATGGGCACATGTAGATCCAAAGTGTATAAACTAACTGTAATGTGTATGTGCAGTCTAATGGTGCATTTCAATGTCAACAAATGTGTGCAGTGTATGGAAATGTATTCCTAGTCATTTTCAGGACAGGAGGTGTGTGTTCTGATTAGTGAGGTGTCCCGATTTGGTTGGTTGAAAGGTGCACAAACATACCTTTTGAGGCAGCAAAAGTTGTCCTGTTTATTGCATTGTCGGCAGGGAGCTCTAATTAGAGGAGTTCCCTAAATAACTTGTATGGCTTACAATCATCAGTATATGTAGTCTTTAAGTAGGTGATTTTAGTGTTAGACACATACTGCAATCTTCACATGTACATAATTGGTAGCATAGTATAGCCTGTGTGGTGTCAGGCATTGGCACTTGCCTCCATCGAGTGGGCACTAAGTATGGCTAAGACATGATCAAGTCCTCACGTCTTGGCCTTGTTGAGTGCCTTTTGTAGTTTGTGGTTTGGATACAATAAGTAATAACTTAGTGGCACATTCCATCTTCTGTGTTATAGCCTATATGTGAAAGCAGCTGTTTATTGAAGTAATGATTGAGGGCTGTCTGCTTATGTAGGTATCATGTGTACTCAGTGTGTGTGAAATATCTTTGTGTGTTGGCAAAGTTGTGAAGATCCCAGACATGCAGTCAGTTGCTTTGTACAGTAACAGCTGTATTGTTATGCACAGACGGTGTGTTTGTGCTTAATTCAGATGTCTTTAGAGGAATGTTGCTAGACAATATAGTGCCATGTTTACGTAGTGTGTACACTCTCTCTTATTTGAATACAAATAATGTAGCCCCTCACAATCAATACTCTCTTGGGAGGACGGTTAATATTGATATTCAAGTGCTGCTGCTATAGGGCATCTGTCACACACCCACATACACATTAAGTGGGGTAGCTAGGAACCCCTCTAATCAGGACACCTCCTAAATAGTGGTGGAACGTACCCCTCTAAGTTAAAGCTCCCGACAACAATTCAATAACAGGACTCCTTTGCTGTCTCAAATTTGTGTACTTTTCAACCCATGAAATCAGGCACTTCACTAACAGAGGACACCTTCCAGAATTCATGTAATTTAACGCCAAATTATTTCATTCATTTTCACAGGCATGTGGTCACCGTTATGTCAGCTTCAATCCAGCAAATACAAACACTCGAAATGTATTTGGACGGTGTTACTCTTCTGGGCAAGACCTACAAAGTTTCCGGCAACACCAACCCTGCTTGAATGGTATGTCTGGGACATCATGTACATGTACTTGAGGGAATGAGGGGACAAACCTTTGTCTGGTGATCGTGGCTCGGTGTCTAGTGTGCTGGTTTGCTGGTCATTAGACCTGGGTTCAACTCCGAACGGAAGTTTGTCTTTCTCATTCCCTCTTGCTTTCTTCGGCCTGTGTAGTAAATACATCTGTTACCAACCAGGTCAACTAAGATGTTTAACTACATGTACTTGTGTGTCCTCATCCTTCAAAAAAATTACATGTACACTGATATTTTCCAATCGGCCCCTGTTCCCACGACTTGGTGGGAATGTTATATGTGAGACATCAAGTGTGAGTGTTAGAGGAGGAAGTAGCCAATTTAGGGCTCACTCTGTTTGCCAAAAAGTGCACTCCGTTCACATTAATATGACAGCATGATAATTACTCCATTCATTTTGTGTATCTCTCCTTCAGTTGGTAGCAGAGTGACTTCATCCTTTGGAGTTTGCCACGCTGGAATGTCTGTCACTGTTGCTGTGAGTTAATACAGTGTATATCAATGTACATGAGGGAGATTTGAATTGTTGGGGTCCTGATTTTTGGCTGTACAAGATGCAGCATTTCTTTCCATGTCTCTCACTCTCCCTTCTCTCTGTCTTCTATCTGTCCATCTCTGTAAATTCATAATGGGCCTCACTTGTCTCTCTATACCCTCTTTCTCCCCTCTTTCTCCTATATCCTCAATCCTGTCATTCCTCACCTCGTAATTCCACCGTCCTTCCCTCACATATTCTTTCCACCATTTTGTCCCTCTCCCACTCCAGAAAACTAGTTCCGGAGATGACTTCTTTGGTATTGGTGCTCCAGGAACCTATCTCTGGAGAGGTAAATTGTAGTTAAGATAAAGATCTAATCTGAGACGAAGATACCTTGATAAACATGATAGGTAGCTTAGTTGGTAGAGGATCTGCCTAGAAAGCAGAATGTCATGGGTTCAAGTCTCAGCTGAGGCAGCTCATTTCTCTTTGAAAATGACTGTCTTGGGCGAGTTTCATTGTGTCGTGTTGTATTACCTTTAGTTTCATGTACATGAATGTGTATTATAACATAGGTGTTTTGATACGATTGACACCTTCTGGTAGCCGTCGGATTCAAAATGTTGAACTAAACAATGAAAATTCTTTTGGATGGCAGGGCTACAGCATCACTAAAGGTTTTTTCCGAAGTGAGACTACAGAAGGTATGATGTAATTGGTAATGAATTATTCATGAAGGTATACTGAGGTTTTTGTTTCAGATTTTGCAATGTCTATTCCGAGACTTCTGAGTTACTTTGGAGCTGTAAGTACAGACACACACGCACACACACACACACACACACACACACACACACACACACACACACACACACACACACACACACACACACACACACGTGCACACGCACACGCACATGCACACACACATGCGTGCTACAACTTGTGTGTGAGTAATTCAATACTGTCTTCTCTAGCTAACGTTTACACTGGCTAAACTGTTCCCTCTGTGTATATGGACATCACATGCTATCTAGTGTTGTATCATCTGACACATTAGCATGCGTGTGTGCATAACACACCATAAAGGTTTAATTCTTCAAACAGAACACTCAGAAATGATGACATCTCCATTTACCATTGTCATAAATACTGCATTTGTCACTGAAATCAGGACACCCCACTTCAGTAATCAGGACACCTCACTTCAGTAATCAGGACACCTCACTTCAGTAATCAGGACACCTCACTTATCAGGACACTTTATTCTGTCCTAAGATGTCTTGATTAAGAGGTACCCATCGTAATTTCCATCATCGTTTCCCTCCCTCTCCCCCACTTGTAGGTACACATAGTTCAGAACTCCAACAGTCTGCAATTGATCTCGCAAAACCTGAGGGGATCCCAGGTAAATTGTGCTGATCCAGGGGAGTGGGTGGATGGAGTGGCTAACCACTCCCCTCTCAACCATCCATTACATACTCTTAGGCCTGGATCTACAATAGATGCACGATGACTACTGCTTGCAGTGTTATTGGGAGTGGCTCATTTTTGTGCTTTCATGCTTCTTACCTACTCAGCCACACCCCTTCAAATATTTCAGCATCTGTTCTAGGTGTATTATGGCCTAAATTATTGATTGTATATACCCCCACACCAAAAATGGGTTGCCTGCAAGCCTCATGTGACTGGAATATTGGGAGGCTCTCCCCCTCACTAGTTGAATGCTACACATTGATGGCAAGCGGAAGAGCCAAGGCCGGTTATGTTTGCGTGTAGTGCGCGGGCAGTCCTGGGGCCAAAATGCATCACCTGATATATATACATATATATATATGGAAATCCTGCACCAGCTGTATGACTAGGTGGGCTCACTCCCCTCACTAATATATTATAAGTGGATTACGGGATTTTGTCCCTTCCTGTGCATACGAAACCAGTTTGTGTAACCATAGGGGCAGAGGAGGTTGAGATAGAGTATGGGGGCGGAACCCAAGGTGGGACCATATGGACATCTCTACCCATAGAATATCTAGTGTCTACTATTGCTTACGTGCAGCGCTACAGATGCACGGAGCGATCACCACGCTGCAGCTCTCGTCATTCTAGAGCTTTGTATTTGATCGTAATTCTATGGGGGCAATGCCCCCATGCATTTAAAGGTTTGGGGGCGAGTGCCCCCCACTGCCCCCATGCTTCCGCCGTCATACAAGCATGTAATAGCTGTTAAAGGTGTGATATTTAACCCTTTCTCTGCTGTTTTCAGATGGGAGAATACTATGGATTTTCTCTAGTGGCACTCAATTTAGCCGGAGATGGGTAAGGGTTAAAGTGGAACCTCTCTAATCTGGAATGGAATTGGAAGTGTCCTAATTAGTGAGGTGTCCCAATTTAGGTTCAAAATTCGGTAGACACAAAATATGTGAGATTTGCATGCCTCCTATTTCCAATTCCAGAGGTTCCATAACACATACACACATACACTCCAATCTATGTTCCATCTCCAAAGTACACATACACTTGACTAGTCATATCTCTCTCTTCCTAAGTCTCCACGAGCTGTTGGTCAGTGCCCCAATGTACCGGGATATCAACGTTGGAGCTGACACAGGGCGTGTCTATGTCTATTCTAACACTATGGTGAGAAATTTAACACTTTCTCTGTTTTTTTCACTATGAAGTAACACATGTAGCAGAAAGCAACAATTACACATGTAGCAGAAAGCAACAATTACTTGGGGGCACATGCTCAGAGTTAACTAGAGTGCATATTTCTACTAGTTGAATGCTACACATTGTTGGCGAGCGGGAGAGTACGCACGCAAAATTAGAAGCACGTACGACATTGCGGTATGTGCAGTGCCTGTCACATATAAATATATAGAAAAATTGCCCGATCATATCACTAGGAGGGCTCGCTACGCTCACCAATATTTGTATGTGCCTTAAGTAATCACAATAGCAATCGGCTTGCACTTGTGTAGGTATGTTTTATATATGCACGTGGCCATGGACAAGGGGTGCACTCAGCATGTACACATATAAACCATGCTTTTTAGCTACTGTAAATGATCAAAAAATGACTTTTTCTAAATAATTCTCTCCAGGGTGTGCTAAGTGAGGCGACACAGCTAATTGGTGTGGAGGCATACTCAAGGTTCGGGCATGCCATGGCTTCTCTGGGAGATATCAGTGGAGATGGCTTTGATGGTGAGCTGAGAGGGGAGGGGGGGAGGAAGGGAGGGAGGTTAGGAGGGAGTGAGGAAGGGAGGGAGGGGGAGATTTTCCCTCCTTCCAGAATATCTCCTCTACCTGGGTTCAAACCTTTCAAATCACAATAATCAGTTGTGTGTAGAGGAGAGATCCTGGTGGGTGGGGCTATCATTCCTTTGATGTGGTCACTGAACATAACTTTGCATATCAATCAATTCCATTCCATAAAATGAGGTGTCCTCACTTCAGGAATCATTCCTTTCCTCACTGCAGATGTGGCCATTAGTGCCCCATTTAGTGATGGTGGAGGAAAAGTGTACATCTATCATAGCTCTGCCTCCAGCTCCCAGCGGATCAACCCCATCCCTCAGCAGGTCAGGCCAGCTATGTACAGTGTGCATCCTGAGTTGGTAATTAATTGCTTCTTTAATTAATAGATTATTAGTCCAAGTAGTCTGAATCTGATGAATGATATGATGATGCGTATTCAAACATTGGGTACATCTCTGGCCAGTTCTGTTGACGTTGATGGAAACAGAATCAACGGTACATGTGATTATCATGTGACTATTATTTGACAATCATGTGACTATCATGTGACTATCATGCTATTAGTCCTATGTTTGTATATATGACGTACAATAGTGTATGATTTATTGATTTAACTCTTTTAGATCTTGCAATTGGATCATACACTGACCAGACAGTTGTCCTACTAAGGTGCATACCTCATCCTCCCTCTCTCCTTCCTTCTGTCTCCCTCCCTTCCTCCCTCCTTCCCTCCCTCTCTTAATTCCCTCCTTCCCTCTCTCCCTCCCTCTTTCCCTCTCTCCCTCCCCCTCTTTCCCTCTCTCCCTCCCCCTCTCTCCTTTCCTCCTTCCCTCCTTCCCTTCCTCCTCCTCCATTCCATAACACATATCATTATCCTTCTACAGGACACGCCCATTGGCTCGGATTGAGACCACAATCAGAGCTAACCCTAGCACTATCAATATTAGAAATGGAACAAATGCGACTTACGAAGGTGTAATGTACCCAACGTGAGTTGATTACAGTATCATGAAAGATCTCAAATACTGCAAAAATCATATGAAATGTGGTCCTTGATTTTTCCCTTGCAGGTTTAACATCACATTAACTCTTACCTATACTGGAGAAGGGACAGTTGGTAAGTATTTGTTGATCTGGCAATCTGGGTTTTACATAATCCTTCCCTCCCTCCCTACCTCCCTCCCCCCCCCCTCTCTCTATCTCTCTCTCCCCCCCTCCCTCCCTCCCTCCCTCCCTCTTCTATCCCAGACCTTACACTCAACCTAACAGCAGAGACTGCACGGATTGCACAAGGGCTCCAGCAGCGTCTCTTCTTTGATGAAACAGATATGCCATCTTCCGTTGAAAGACGAGTCGAGGCTTCTTCAGGAGACGAATTAGTAGAAATATTTGTTGTCTTCGTGAAGGTATAAGCACTTGCATGAAAAGCCTTAGACATTGCATTGTTCAGTGCATCTGCCTAGAACGCAGAATTTTGCAGGTTCGAGTCCCACCTGAGGCAGCTCATTTTTCTTTAAAAATGACTGTCTTGGGTGAGTTACATTTGTATTGTGTTCTATTTCTCCGAGAGTCTCGTGGTTTGACCATGTACGATCTGGTTTAAATTTTCAGAATGATATCACTGACTTTCTGACTGGATTTGTGATCGATCTCAATGTTGAAGCAGATGAGTTTAACCCTGAGGCTAGTAATGGAAATCCTGATCTTACAGACCTTAGCGACTTTCCTGTGGTGAATATTGTTGGACCAGACAGCTTGCAGGTTCGTTGTGTGTTAGAGAGTGGAGATAGGGGAGGAGAAGAGAGAGGGTGAATGGGGGTATAGAAAGAATGGAGGGAGAGTGAAGGAGAATGGATAATAGAGTGGGAGAGGGAAGGGAAGGGGAGCAGTATAGAAAGAAAAGAAGGAGAGTGAAGAGGTGAGTGGAAAGAGTGAGAGCAGAGTAAGAGAGAGAGAGTGTTTGTGCAAAAAAGGAGGGAGGAAGGTGAGGAAGAGAATAAGAACGAAATGAGAGAGAGGGAAACAATAAAATACTTCACTACCCTTTACAGTGTACATTGACACACGTATGTATATATATGCAGGTTGAGATCCAGACTGACTGTGATAGTGTTTGCATTGCTGGCCTGAGTGTTTCAAAGAACGGAGACCCCAGATACTTGTAAGTGATAGTTACGACACTTTAACTTTCAATATGCATGTAACCACAAAGGTATTCATAATTTTCACTTTCTGTTTTCTGCAGTGATGAGGACTTTAAATTACAGGACAAATTCACAGTGGGTCTTGTAACTGAGGTGGTTATTCCTTTGACGATTATGAACGAAAGAAGTAATGCTTTTCTGGCACAGTTGACCTTCGACCTGCCTCATCTGCTACTGTCTTTTACTAGAATCAATGACGTAATATAGACTCCCTTTACTCGCTCTCTTCCCCTTCTGCTCTTTTCCTCTCCCTCTCTCTTCTCTCTCTACTTTTTGCTCTTTACTTTTCCTTCCCTCCCTCCCTCCCTCTCCTCCCTCCCTCCCTCCCTCTCCTCCCTCCCTCCCTCCCTCCCTCCCTCCCTCCCTCTCTCCCTCCCTCTCTCCCTCCCTCCCTCCCTCTCTCCCTCCCTCCCTCCCTCCCTCTCTCCCTCCCTCCCTCCCTCCCTCCCTCCCTCCATCTCTCTCTCCCTTGCCTCCCTCTATATCTGTATGCTATAAGTATGGTACACTTACTTCACTATAGTCTCTAGTCACTTGCAACCCCAGAGCTGGGAACGCAGAATTTACTCCATACACTTGTGAAATTGGCAATCCCTTCAGAGCTTCTGTAAGCAAATCACACCTCAAATATACTATATACGTGTATGTTAAATCCTTGACATGCTTTCCTTACAGACTCGACGAAATGTACAATTGTATTTTAGACCGACCAACTCTTTTACTGGAGTTGAGAGAACTATTGATCTGACCTTTGAAGTTGACAGGTATGTACATAGAGTTAAGTCAAGGGCGTCGGAAGGCAATTTGAAGTGTAGCGGCCAGGGGGGCGGGTAGGGGGGCGGGGTGCGAGAGCTCAGGCTTTGTAACAGTGGCAGAGGACCTAGGTAGGCACAGAAGGCATCATCGAGCCATAACAGAATGGTACTCTTTCCAAAATTTCTCTTAGCTCTAGGCTCGATTTGGCTTGAGACTGCAGTATTAACAAAAACCACTTTTCTGCATTCACAGCTGCGGGACTAATGTAAGGCTGATCACTGAGGCAACCGCATGCGTGAACGCGTGTGCTTATATGGGGTGGGGCACATACGTACGTGTGCACAGTGCGGTGCGGCCACCGAGCATACAGTTATTCGTACACTGTTGCGCATCCGAGACCGATCGTGTCAAGAGTCTACTGTTGACAGTTGAATGCCTACAGCTGAGATGGATGGAAAAAATTTTGGTCTGATCAAAAGTGGAGCGGCCATGGCCGCCCCAGCCGCTGCGGTTCCGACGCCCTTGTGTTAAGTACATGGTAGATTTAGGTTATGTCATCCTTCCTCGGCCTACACAGCTAGCCCTAACCTAGCTGTCCTAATGTGAATGACATAATTTTAACTACAGTGGAACCTCTCTAATCCGGACACCTTTGGGGCAGAAGAAAGTGTCCTGATTAGCGAGGTGTCCTGATTTCAGGGGTTAAATTGTACACAAACATGGCATTTAGGACAGCAAAAAGTGTCCTATTTATCAAGGTGTCCTCATTTCAGGGTGTCCTGATTAGAGGGGTTCCACTGTAAGTACATGGTAGATTTAGATTATGTCATTACTCACTCTAATTCCTCAACCCTAACTAGCAGCTTTAATATGAATGAGATACTATGTCACAAATCTAGAACAGTGGAGTAGGAAGATAAAAAATATTGGGGGAGCCAAACACGACCAATTTGTCTATTGACCAGTAACTCTTACTGTCTACTGGATTGCATATATGCTTGACTCAAATAAGTAGCTGGGTAATTATTAGATGGGCCAGCCCCCTCCTAAAATATTGGAGGGGGGGGGGCACAGGCCCCCCTGCCCCCCCCCCCCCCCCCCCCCCCATTCCATTCCTACTCCTATGTAGAATCAACACCACAATCATTGGATTGGGTGGCATAAATTAATTACTTCCTACGTTATATTTTAGTCTGAATGAAGGTCAGAATGATCTGGATGATAACATGGTGAAAGTGACACTGGAGGTGGACACCCAGGCCAATATATTTGTTGATGAGGGGTAAGTTGTGTGTGTGTGTGTGTGTGTGTGTGTGTGTGTGTGTGTGTGTGTGTGTGTGTGTGTGTGTGTGTGTGTGTGTGTGTGTGTGTGTGTGTGTGTGTGTGTGTGTGTGTGTGTGTGTGTGTGTGTGTGTGTGTGTGTGTGTGTGTGTGTGTGTGTGTGTGTGTGTGTGTGTGTGTGTGTGTGTGTGTGAGTGAGAGAGAGAGAGAGACTGAGTGATAGGTTTTCAAAACTAGTGATATGTTTTGACTGTTAAACAACAACACTCTTCAATTTTATTTCTCATTTTCCCTTACCTCTCACTCTCTCTTCCCTTCTCCCTCTCTCTCTCTCCTCTCTTCTCTATCCCCCCCCTCCCTCTCTCTCCCCCCCTCTCTCTCCTCCCCTCATCCTCAGCATTGTGTTTCCAGACCAAGTCAACCATGCTTCAGATCCTCCTGACGATGTTAATACAGTAACAGACCTCGGTCCAAACTTCTTAACAACCTTCACAATTGGAAACCAAGGTCCTTCTACCATCCCTAGTGCCCAAGTGAACATTCATTGGCCACTTGATGTGAAGGATACTGACAGATACTTTTTGTATCCAACTGGAGTTAAGTTCATCCTGGTCAGTAATAAATCTTTCCCTCCGTAAAAAATTTTCACTTAAACTACATGTACATGTATGTACTAGAAGTCTTACCCGAGGTAGCCAATTTTTCTTTGAAAAATGACTGTTTCGGGCGAGTTGTGTTGTGTTGCTTTGCCTTTTGTTGTGTTGTTGTTGTTGCCTTGCCTTTCTCAGCATCTCTTGAAGCGATTGTTCATACTGGAAGAATGTTTATAGCATTGTGGCGAGTAGGAGCAAACCAAATAGTTGTAGTTGTGTAAAATATTATGTGACAGAGAAATTGTCCCAGCTTTACAACTAGATTAGCTCACTCCTGCTCGCCAAAAATTTGATCTGAACTCCATAAATTTTGCTTCTGTGTTAAAATTATACCATCAACAATGTTCTCTGAAATCTTCTCTATGTAAATGTGTGTCTCTACACTCTATGACACAGTCTGATGAATCAGTGAGTGGAACTTGTGATCAGACTTACTTCAACCCTGGAAATTTAACTCTTGCATCTAGTGGACCAGATGGCGAAAATACGGTAAAAATTCTCTCTCTTCTTGCATTGATTTCTTTTAGTTAGTGTTATACACATTTTTTATGTAATGACTATTCCCCACCAGGGCTCTCCTGGTGGCGGAAGGAGAAGGCGGAGTCTTAGGTCCAAATTGTTGCCTCGGACACAACGAAATGTTCGCGTTGCCAGACAGGCGCCGGAACAGGGTGAAGCGGAATCTGTAGAGAGGAATGTGGTGAGTAAAGGGTTATTGAGTCATTATAGTGAGTAGAGGATTAATGTATTATCCTGTTTCTCTTCTCTTAGAGCTGTCTTCCCGATGATCGAGGCAACGCCACCAACACCCACTCTTGTGTCATCATTGTATGCACTATTGATCAGCTGAGTGCAGGGGACAGAGTGCAGATCGAGATATCAGCACACGTTGATGAAAGGCATCTCGGAGTTAGTCACTGTTATTGAAATGAATTTCTTCGATGTGACCATATCCCTCCCTCCCTCCCTCTCTCCCTCCCTCTCTCCCTCTCTCCCTCCCTCCCTCTCTCCCTCTCTCCCTCCCTCCCTCCCTCCCTCCCTCCCTCCCTCCCTCCCTCCCTCCCTCCCTCTCTCCCTCCCTCCCTCCCTCCCTCCCTCAGGGAAGTGCGGACTCCTTTACGTTCTTCTCAGCTGTAGATGTGGAAGTTGATGATGTTCACAACATTGATGATAGCGATATGAGTGATAACAGTGCCTCTGTAAGTAACACATATATCGGTCACACTATAGACATGCAGAGGTTTATCAGGTTTATCAGGATCAGTTTCTCCGCTGTAGTCACCAATAGTTAGACGCACTCGTCGTCGGGAACTACGCGATTTAGAAAGCCTCGGGCCCTTGGTAGGGCCCTTGCTACGCTCAGGAAGCTACGACCCTCGGCTTTTCTGTAAGTAACACGTATATATATAGATCACACTATAGCCACGAGAACACTAATCCTCTGGTTTTGTGTAACCAGTTTGTACATACCACTGTACATACTGATTTTTGCAACCTTAGCCATACACAAGGTGACAAAATCTTATACACTTGTGGGTAGTTCATGTACCACTGTGATATGAGGGTTTATTCTACTAATGCTGTCTATGTAAGTGAAGTTGGACGCCCAGTCGAGGGAACTACGCGATTTAGAAAGCCGAGGGCCGTAGCGTCCCAAGCATAGCGAGGGCGCTACTAAGGGTCCGAGGATTTTTAAATTGTGTAGTTCCCGACGACGAGTGCGTCTAACTATTTTAGACTACAGCGGAGAAACTGATTGGACAATGACCATTCAAACCGTTAGCAACAAGCGTGGCAATAGATCCCGGTACTAGGGGCCAGCGGCCAACTATAGATCCCGCTAACGAGGTGACTATGAAAAATAGATCACGCATTTCCTGCAACCAGATTGGTAAATTTAAAGTTACCGTAGTCTAAAATATATGTGGATGCTGTGGTACAACACAATGTAAACCAGTTGTCAGTATTATGATACATATTCCATTCCATAACAGGCAACATTCCGGTCCGTCCCATTAAATATTAATAATGATCCGGGGACCAGGACCAGTGATGATGAGAATGTTCCTTGGTACGCTATTGTGATCCCAATCGTTGCTGCCGTCATTCTTATCATTGTTGTGGGAGTGGTACTGTACTTCGTAAGTTCTCATATCAAATACACTATCTATGTACATGTAACTGTACATAAGAGTACTACCTTCCCCCTCTCCCTCCCCCTCTCTTTCCTCCCTCCCTCCCTCTCTCTCTTTCCTCCCTCCTCTCTCCCTCCCTCTCTTTCCTCCCTCCCTCCCTCCCTCCCTCTCCCTCCCTCCCTCCCTCCCTCCCTCCCTCCCTCTCTTCCCTCCCTCCCTCCCTCCCTCCCTCCCTCCCTCCTACTCACTCTCAGTGTGGATTCTTCCGTCGTAAGAACAAGAAGGAGATTGAGGAACAAGCACGTGAAAATTTAGCAGAAGCTGATGGAGGCACTGCAATGTAACCATGACAACCTTGGTGTCTCGTTAATAATTTCAGTTTCATTTCAAACTTGAAGTAATGGCTAAATTGTTTGCTATCTCATTTGTATTACTAGTTTTACGCTAAATATGTAGCTCTTATTTAATTTTTATGAGTATTTGTGTGAGTAATTTTGAATCAACCATGATAAATATTCTCTAATTCTGTACAAATTCAGTATTTGTTCTGATGTTGTGTACAAGTAAATTGCAATTGAATATCTGCTTGGCTTAATTAATTGGCGAGCGTAGTGAGCCCTCCTAGTGATGTGAACGGACGATTTTCTCTCTCTCTCTCTCCTCTCTCTCTCTCTTCACTGAATTGTACATGTTATACATGTTATACTGAGTTTGAGTTCACCAGTTTATCTGGTTTGTGATGCTTGAGGTGCTTTGGTTGCTTTGTATTGTATGTGATTCGAGCCCAGCCAGCTGAGCTGCCTCGGTAGCTCAGTTGGTAAGAACTACGCCTAGCAAGCGAACGGTCGTGGGTTCGAATCCCACCTGAGGCAGTTTTTTCTTTGAAAAATAACTACCTTGGGTGAGTTGTGTTGTGTTGCTTTGTCTTTCTTGCTTTCTAAGCATCTCATGGATGATTAAGTCATGTACTATATGGATATTCTAGAAATTCTCTTATGATAAAAGCTGTTATGAATTCATACAGTGGATAGTGTGATGGATTATGTGTCATTAGAATAGGAGGAAATGCACCTTGTTGGGTTGGGTGGAGCTTGGTTGTAGGCTTCTCTCTTAACCCACTCAGGAAGAGAAGTGACTCAAATGAGAGACCATGTGTGTGTGTGTGTGTGTAGCTAGTGGCTATCTCTGTCAGCTGGGGTCATAGCTCAGTTGGCAGAACATTGAGGTACTAACTCAAGGTCACTGGTTGAAGCCAGTAGAGCCCACTTTTCCTCCTCTTCTAATAACCCATAATCCATCACACTATCCACCATATGCATTCATAACAGCTTCTAATTACACATATATACATTTCACTAAAATACACATTTCTAGTGACATAATGACAATTGGTTTAAACGATATAAAATTGACTACAAGCATTATTAATCATGGTATGATGTTGAGTTGAGCATAGCCAATGAGCTTCTTTTCATCCAACTGGGAGACTGGTAGGTTTCCCTGGTGTGTGTGTGTGTGTGTGTGTGTGTGTGTGTGTGTGTGTGTGTGTGAGACTGAGTGATAGGTTTTCAAAACTAGTGATATGTTTTGACTGTTAAACAACAACAATCTTCAAGTGTATATACATTATATAGCAGAGAGAGCATACCTATTAGTTCTACACACACACACACACGTATGTGTGTGTGTGTGTGTGTGTGTGTGTGTGTGGTGAAATAATTATGATTAGGCTCAGCTAGCCAAACAGCCTCGGTGGGTAAGTTGCACTACGAATGTTAAACCCCGAAATCAGGACACCTCGCTAATCGGGATGCTACACTAATCAGGACACCTCACTAATCAGGACACTTTCTTCTAACTCAAGGGGGTATATATTCCACTGTATATCGCTGTATATGTAAAGGCCCCACCCTTTGCAGTGGGTGGGGCTGCAGTGGGTGGGGCTTGTGGAGGGAGGCTCACCAGTGTAAATACTAATTTAGTCTGCGATGGATTTTCAACCAATTTTGTAATGTTTGCAGCAACTGGAATGGAAGTATGAATACATTACAGAATGAAATCATGGGAATGGGACAGATGGCAGAGGCCTCACCTACTACCATATCCTTCATTTCCAATAGGCCAGCAGCTATGAGATCATTGGAAATAGCATCAGCACTATCTGAAAAAATGTGCATGTGTATATACATGTATAGAATCATGAGAGCTAATGTATGATATAGCTGTTTCCAAATTGATAGGGACACATCTTCAGAATGAGGACACCTCTCTAATAGGGACCCATATTCAGGTCCCAACTCCATTGAACCTGTATATACCTCCCTCTGAAATGAGGACACCTCTCTAATAGGGACACATATTCAGGTCCCAACTCCATTGAAGCCTGTACATACCCACCCTCTGAAATGAGGACACCTCTCTAATAGGGACACATCTTCAGGTCCCAACTCCATTGAAGCCTGTACATACCACCCTCTGAAATGAGGACACCTCTCTAATAGGGACACATCTTCAGGTCTAAACTCCTGAAGCCTGTACACATACATACCTTTTCCAGGAATGAAATCAAATTTAATGTCCTTAAGTTGGTTCTGCTCAGTTCTACATAGAAAGAAAGGTACAACACATAACAGATGAACGGAAAGCAAAAAATTCACTAAGTGAGGTTGGCCTCGAGTAGATAGCAAAAAGTAGATGGCAAAATGTTACTCGAGCTTTCTTACTTCTAGGTGTCCACAGGGAAGTATATACATGGAAAAGGGTGTGTGCAGAGCAAACTAGGCAAACGGTGGGCAGCTGTTTTGGGCTGGTTGGCCCTCATTAGCACTGTGTGTATTGCGTGGTTGCTCTGTGACAGCCTAGACTTACATACCCTAGGCAGGCCTGAGTAGTTGTGGTTTCAGAACAATAATATTCATCCACGACAAACCACACGACCCTACCTAGGCAAAACCCCCACCGGCTAACAGTAACATATTCACTGACCTTTTTCTGAGGCACATTTTTAGCGGGATATCTTGCTGAGCTGCTGGAGCAGCTGCTAGTTTGGGAGTCGTTCCTCTCGGCCGAGATGCTTGAAACTCCAGCTCGTGCTTATCTCTCTCTAATCTCTGGATTTCTTCAAGGAGTTTTGCGGACTGTTTATATCGGTCTTCAGTAAATTCAGCTGCAATGTAACAACACATCATCCCATCACCCATCTTCCAAGGTAGGTATTTTAGGCCCATAATAATGCTGGTCGACCCACATTGAACTGGTCGACCCACATTGAACTGGACGACCTACACTGGACTGTCCTACTGACCTGGATTCTGTTGCTGCTGTGCAGTCAACTCTTCTCTCTCTAGTTTAAGTGCCTTCATCTTTTCATCAATCTTGAATATTAATTAAGTATTCAGATATTTACTGTTAAAATACATATATAGTTATGTCCTCAGTACATGTAACTTGCATTTAATCATAAAATCGTACATTTTTATGCATAAGTTAGACGCCAAGTCGAGGGAACTACGCGATTTAGAAAGCCGAGGGCCGGATGTAGCGTCCTGAGTGTAGCGAGGGCCCTACCAAGGGCCCGAAGCTTTCTAAATCGCGTAGTTCCCGACGACGAGTGCGTCTAACTATTTTAGACTACAGTGGAGAAACTGATTGGACAATGACCATTCAAACCTCTAGCAACAACTGTGGCAATAGATCCCGGTACTAGGGGCCAGCGGCCAACTATAGATCCTGCCAACAAGTTGACTATGAAAAATAGATCCCATGTTTCTCGCAACCTGATTGGTCAATTTAAAGTTACCGTAGTCTAAACATTACAGTTATTGTAAATTGCTCAACGCAATGTATGTGGACCTGTGAGATCTTTTGAGAAATTGGATCCACTGTAGACTCGGATAGCGTGGAAATGGCAGCACCTTCACCAGAGATCTGTGGAGGAATATACGAACATACATGGAGTACATGCATGCCATTGGGACTTTTTAGACCCTGAAATCAGGACACCTCACTAATCAAGACACCTCACTAATCAGGACTCCTCACTAATCAGGACCCCTCACTAATCAAGACACCTCACTAATCAGGACCCCTCACTAATCAGGACACCTCACTAATCAGGACTCCTCACTAATCAGGACCCCTCACTAATCAGGACACCTCACTAATCAGGACCCCTCACTAATCAGGACCCCTCACTAATCAAGACACCTCACTAATCAGGACCCCTCACTAATCAGGACACCTCACTAATCAGGACTCCTCACTAATCAGGACCCCTCACTAATCAGGACACCTCACTAATCAGGACCCCTCACTAATCAGGACCCCTCACTAATCAGGACCCCTCGCCAATCAGGACCCCTCACTAATCAGGACCCCTCACTAATCAGGACCCCTCACTAATCAGGACTCCTCACTAATCAGGACCCCTCATTAATCAGGACCCCTCGCCAATCAGGACCCCTCACTAATCAGGACCCTCGCCAATCAGGACCCCTCACTAATCAGGACACGAAATGAGGACCCCTCACTAATCAGGACCCTCGCCAATCAGGACCCCTCACTAATCAGGGCACTTAATTTACATGGTATGCCTACCTGAACACTAGGGATGGTGGTTGAAGATTCAGTGGATGAACTCGGAGTGGCAGTGGCAGCTGATGATGAGGTAGGCCCTATTTCTTGTTTCTGCACAAAGAAACACATCAATCATTGAATGGGTCCTAATTAATGAGGTGTCCTGATTAGTTAGGTGTCCTGAGTGAGGTGTCCTGATTAGTGAGTGAGGTGTCCTGAGTGAGGTGTCCTGATTAGTGAGGTGTCCTGATTAGTGAGTGAGGTGTCCTGATTAGTGAGGTGTCCTGATTAGTGAGTGAGGTGTCCTGATTAGTGAGGTGTCCTGAGTGAGGTGTCCTGATTAGTGAGGTGTCCTGATTAGTGAGGTGTCCTGATTAGTGAGGTGTCCTGATTTGTGAGGTGTCCTGATTTCAGGGGTCAAAAAGTACACAAACGATACACAACGCTAACCACATTATCTCCACTCTGATCTTCCGTCGCCTCGGTCATCTCGTCATCTGACCACACCCACCCACCGTCTTCCGTCTTGTGTAATCGGCCACTGGACCCTGGAACACGACGAACCTGGACACAAAGATATGTGTTTCATTCAGGGTACAAGGCTAGCAATGGTCTTACCCTTTTTGCTCTTGAAGCAAAACTTGGTCCCTTCTCGATGATTGCCTGCACTAGAAAATCATTTTCTTTTGCCTTCTTGAAAAAAGGATGTTTCAGTAGTTCAGTTGCAGTTGGCCTGCAAATAACGTGCGAGAGAAATTGTAAGGTTGGTTGGGACAGCTTTGTAATGGGATGGACAGCTTTGTAACAGGACAAACAGCTTTCTTGGACAACTTTGTAATAGGACAGAGAGTTTTGTAATAAGACGGACAGTTTTGTAATAGGACAGACAGCTGTGTAATAGGACAGACAGCTTTGTAACAGGACAGACAGCTTTCTAACAAGATGGACAACTTTGTAATAGGACAGAGAGTTTTGTAATAGGACGGACAGTTTTGTAACAGGATGGTCAGCTGTGTAATAGGACAGACAGCTTTGTAATAGGACGGAAAGTTTTGTAACAGGACAGACAGTTTTGTAAAAGGATGGACAGCTGTGTAACAGGACAGACAGCTTTGTAATAGGACGGACAGCTTTGTAACAGGACAGACAGTTTTGTAATAGGATGGACAGGATTAAAACTAGGCCAAAATCAGAATAACCTTTTTGTTGGGTCTCTTTGTAAACACTTTTCAACCATTTTCTGAAATATTTTCGAATAGTTTTTTTTATATTCCTCTCCATTTAGATCGCCACATGTTTCAAGTGTGGGTGGTGGGTTCTCTAGTGTCAGCATGAGAACCTGCATTTGACAGAATGACAGAATGGGAATGAGCAAATAATGACAGAATTGATAGTAGTGTTTAGTTAGTGATGATAAAATGAAGAAAGAATGAAGATAGTGACACTCGGAATGGAAATATGGGAGTTTGAGAGGCCCTTACCTTCATGGGGGGAAACTTGGCATAGGGAGCTGTACCGGTGGCTAGTTCAAGTGCAGTGATCCCAAAACTCCACACATCAGCCTTTTCATTATAGCCTACAGACTGAAGTGAAGACGAGATAATGTGTATACATGCATGCATGTGTGCCTCAAATATACACAGTGGAACTGTGTACTAAATCAGGACCCCTGAAATGAGGACACCTCACTAATCAGGACCCCTGAAATGAGGACACCTCACTAATCAGGAACCCTGAAATGAGGACACCTCACTAATCAGGACCCCTGAAATGAGGACACCTCATTAATCAGGACCCCTGAAATGAGGACACCTCACTAATCAGGACCCCTGAAATGAGGACACCTCACTAATCAGGACCCCTGAAATGAGGACACCTCACTAATCAGGAACCCTGAAATGAGGACACCTCACTAATCAGGACCCCTGAAATGAGGACACCTCACTAATCAGGACCCCTGAAATGAGGACACCTCACTAATCAGGAACCCTGAAATGAGGACACCTCACTAATCAGGACCCCTGAAATGAGGACACCTCACTAATCAGGACCCCTGAAATGAGGACACCTCACTAATCAGGACCCCTGAAATGAGGACACCTCACTAATCAGGACCCCTGAAATGAGGACACCTCACTAATCAGGACCCCTGAAATGAGGACACCTCACTAATCAGGACCCCTGAAATGAGGACACCTCACTAATCAGGACCCCTGAAATGAGGACACCTCACTAATCAGGACCCCTGAAATGAGGACACCTCACTAATCAGGAACCCTGAAATGAGGACACCTCACTAATCAGGACCCCTGAAATGAGGACACCTCACTAATCAGGACCCCTGAAATGAGGACACCTCACTAATCAGGACCCCTGAAATGAGGACACCTCACTAATCAGGACCCCTGAAATGAGGACACCTCACTAATCAGGACCCCTGAAATGAGGACACCTCACTAATCAGGACCCCTGAAATGAGGACACCTCACTAATCAGGAACCCTGAAATGAGGACACCTCACTAATCAGGACCCCTGAAATGAGGACACCTCACTAATCAGGACCCCTGAAATGAGGACACCTCACTAATCAGGACCCCTGAAATGAGGACACCTCACTAATCAGGACACCTATTGCTGTCTCAAAGGGGATATTGTATATTTTTCAACCTCCGAAATGAGGACACCTGACTAATCACGACACTTCCTTCTGCTGGAAGGGTGTCAGTCTGAATTAGAGAGGTTCCACTGCAAGGATACTAAAACTAGGTGAGTGCAGTGCTTGGTTTGATTACTTAATGTAGGGAAGCTTGCTCTGCTCACAACACATTTTGACTATCAAGATCCTTTGAGAGTGTCTAGACATGCACTTAAATAGAATTATCCAAAAGCTGTAAGCATGAGGAGATGATGATCACCTGATCCATGACTTCTGGTGCCATCCAACAAGGTGTGCCAACAAATGTAGTTCGAGGGTTCTTGCGGGAAGATGATTTTCCTCCGAGTCGAAGTTGGGAGTCATACAGCCAGTTACTAACACCAAAATCTTCAGAGGAGATGGAGAGAGAGTGAGAGAAGGGAGAAGGGGAGAGGGAGGGAGAGAGAGAGAGAGAGAGAGAGAGAGAGAGAGAGAGAGAGAGAGAGAGAGAGAGAGAGAGAGAGAGAGAGAGAGAGAGAGAGAGAGAGAGAGAGAGAGAGAGAGAGAGAGAGAGAGAGAGAGAGAGAGAGAGAGAGAGAGAGAGAGAGAGAGAGAGAGAGAGAGAGAGAGAGAGAGAGAGAGAGAGAGAGAGAGAGAGTTGGAGAGGTGGGAGAGAAAGAGATAGAGGTAGAAGGACAGAGAGAGAGAGTTAATGAGAAGGGGGAAGGGGGAGGGAGGGAGAGTGAGAGAGGAGGGAAGGAGACAAGAGAGGGTGGAAAAAGTGAGAGATTCTTAAATTCGTTATCAAGACTTACCTGCAACCTGTACAGATCCATCCTCCCCTATCAAGATGTTACCAGCTTTTATGTCTCTAGAAAAAGGTGACAACTCCAATGAAGCAACCACTGATACCTCTTCATTGATTAGGGGTTAATGCTACTAACCTATGAATGAGACCGTTGCTATGGAAATACTCCAACCCCTGGAGTACCCCTTTCAAAACGGTTGCTATGACAGTCTCATCCAACACACCACCTTTGGCTCCCTGTGCAGTGATGTGTTTTATGATATCCAATAGAGACCCTATAAATAGAAGCACGGTTATAAATAGAAGCACAGTTACTATTTATAGAACTCACCTCCTGACATCATCTTCATGACAAGCCACAACTCATCTTTGACAACGAAAGATGTGTGGTATTTGACAACATTTGGATGATGACAGTTGCTCATTAGGCCAATCTCACGCTGAATATATGGGATGGGATGAATATATGGGATGGAAGATGATGACAAGTATACCCATCATTAGCTATTAAAGGGTTAGGACTTAGCTATTAAAGGATTAGCTAGGGTTATAACACATATGGGATGGAAATACAGTGATGTCATTGGTTGTTAAAGGGTTAACTGAGCCATGTGAAATGGGCTGGGTACATGCACATATATAACATGTATATATATGGATTAAAATACCATGACAAGTACATATCTACTGTCATAGGTTCTAACAGGGTTAAAAGAGACTTGGGGTATATAGAGCCCAGGTACTAGGGAGGTTTCTTTGATTTATATTTAAGCCATATCCTTGCCAAAACCTCAGCTGTGCATAATGCAGAGTTTGAGTGCAATATGTTGTATATGCCTTGCTTGTGTAGCCAAGTCATTGTCTGGGTTTGAACTCAATCCTTAGGATATTAACATCCTTCCTACACTCCTCTGCCACAAGATATCCAGTGGCTCAGTGGTAAGAGTGTCTGACTAGTAATCAGAAGGTCCTGGGTTCAAATCCCAGCTGGATCCAGGATCTTTAACAATGACTTGGCATTGATGTTGGTTGATAGTGTTTCCATCATTTAGGCTATTTGATAACTTTACATGCATATATGCAATGTTTGTGGGTTATAAAATTATAAACCCACTTATCGTTCCTGGCAGTGTATGAACACTACGCCCTCTGGCAATGAGCACCCTTGAGCATCGTGCATATATACAAGCCATATCACTTAAGGAGGGTTTCTTTTAGGAGGAGGGCGAGGGGGGGCATTTACCCCCTTAAAAGTTTGCCCCCCTTAAGTCAAACAGACCTTTCTCACATATAGCCACGTGTTTTCATGTTGCCCCCCCCCCCCAAATTTCACTTACATGTAGTGCAGTTTGCCCCCCTTGTCAAGTTTTCTGAAATAAAACTGCTATTATAACTGACACACATTATACTAACCTGAAGCTCTTCAATAGTAGCTCCACACTGTTCCAAGTTAATCCTCTTGATGGCTACATGTACCTTCTGTTCATTGACCATAAAGTTTGCTGCTTGAACCACTGACGTAGCACCATTGCCTAAGGGAATATACATACAGCATAGGTATGGCAATATATAATGCACTAAAAGGTTTCATGATTAGTGAGGTTTACTGATTGCTGGGGTTGAAAATACACGACTTTATATTTGGGATAGTTAATTATTTCAGGGGTCTGGATTAGAGGGGTTTGAATGTATTGGGGGACCAGATTAGAGGGGTTCCAATGTATTGGGGGACCAGATTAGAGGGGTTGCGATGTATTGGGGGACCAGATTAGAGGGGTTCCAATGTATTGGGGGACCAAATTGGAGGGGGTCCAATGTATTGGGGTCCATATTAGAGGGGTTCCAATGTATTGGGGGACCAGATTAGAGGGGTTTGAATGTATTGGGGGACCAGATTAGAGGGGTTGCGATGTATTGGGGGACCAGATTGGAGGGGTTCCAATGTATTGGGGGAACAGATTAGAGGGGTTGCGATGTATTGGGGGACCAGATTGGAGGGGGTCCAATGTATTGGGGGAACAGATTAGAGGGGTTGCGATGTATTGGGGGACCAGATTGGAGGGGGTCCAATGTATTGGGACCAGATTAGAGGGGTTCCAATATATTGGGGGACCAGATTGGAGGGGTTCCAATGTATTGGGACCAGATTAGAGGGGTTCCAATGTATTGGGGGACCAGATTAGAGGGGTTCCAATGTATTGGGGGACCAGATTAGAGGGGTTCCAATGTATTGGGGGACCAGATTAGAGGGGTTCCAATGTATCGGGGGACCAGATTAGAGGGGTTCCAATGTATTGGGGGACCAGATTAGAGGGGTTCCAATGTATTGGGGTCCAGATTAGAGGGGTTCCAATGTATCGGGGGACCAGATTAGAGGGGTTCCAATGTATCAGGGGACCAGATTAGAGGGGTTCCAATGTATTGGGGGACCAGATTAGAGGGGTTCCAATGTATCGGGGGACCAGATTAGAGGGGTCCACTGTATTGGGGGACCAGATTAGAGGGGTTCCTATGTATCAGGGGACCAGATTAGAGGGGTTCCAATGTATTGGGGGACCAGATTAGAGGGGTTTGAATGTATCGGGGGACCAGATTAGAGGGGTTCCAATGTAGTAGTATCAAAAATTGTACGCCTACTCAGCCTAGTTAAAAACAGGCCACGGAATGACCTCTCCATTTAACCAGCATTTTTCATATGTACACGGGTATCAATATTCTCCTGATATATATATACCTATTACATCAAGTAGTTCATAGTCTTCCTTCCGATTAGACCACTTGAATGTGTCTACAGAGGCCTGCTTCTGAACTGAAGGAGGTTGACTCTCCTCACACATCTGTACGGAGAAATGAGGAAGAGAAGCAAGACGAAGTGCTGTATTTCATCCATCCAGAAGTTAAATACCACACACATACTTTACTCTCAGGCGTGTCGTGTCCTTCTGTAAAGTTATATGCTTCAGTAATAAAAGTGTACGTACAAAACTCACTTTAGCTTCAGCACGCAATTGTAAGGCATTAAATAGAATGTTTTCATTTAACCCCTTGGCTGCGGAATTATTCCAAAACTGCTACTTCGCAGTTGTCTCTATGAATGGCTGCAAAGGGAGATGTATCGGAGAATTGCGGTCCGTTCACTCACTTGAAACTAGCTTCATGGGACCCCCTCAGGTTAGCTGTTTGGTAAGTGCGTACATGATGACGTAACCGTGATGTAACCATGGAGAGCCTACAACATCTACATGACTGTGCCTATATACACATGTACAGATCAGCTACTCGAGAAGTTTGCTCCAAGTGTAAATCATCTCGAAAAGTGTACTGCTACAATTGCTTGGAGTTTCTTCCTAATGTTGATTCACATTCCATTCCACGGGTCTCCCTTCCAGTCCATGTTGATATGTAAGATGCTAATACTGCTACGTACTGATTTACAATTGCATAAGGTTTGTTATGCTTCATTATGAGGGGTAGGATGTGTGACAACACACACACACACACACACACACACACACACACACACACACACACACACACACACACACACATCACACACACACACATCACACACACACACATCACACACACACACACACACACACACACACACACACACACACACACACACACACATCACACACACAAACACACTCACACACATGCACACACACACACACACACACACACACACACACACACACACACACACACACACACACACACACACACACACACACACACACACACACACACACACACACACACACACACACACACACACCACAGAATCAAGCACCCTCTAGAAGTCCAGGGAAAAAGCACAGCAATCCATGCAAAGATGTTGGCACCTGACGATGTGACAATACACAACTATCCTTCTCTTCCAGCCATTAGAGATACCAGCAGATGTGTATTGGTTTTCCCAAAGGAGGTGAGATTCGATGCATCTTCTGATGCTACTTTTGTGGGTGTTTTTCTTAAAGAGTGCACTGTCGGTGTGCGAGTGGATGAGACAGAATGGAATGGAGACCACCGGTGGAATGGATTGGAGCCGTGTCGAGAGAGTGATTTTCATTGACAGTACATGGCTACAGACTAAAAGAATTATCAAAGTCAGTTGAATCCCCCCTCCCCCTACACACACACACGCACACACACACACACACACACACACACACAAGCAACACCTTGTACCAAAACCTTGTTGATTAACTGTTTATCCAATTGGCATTAGTGACCCTTTAAACTATTGGTATTAATGTTTATCCAATAGATATAGTGATCCTTTTAAGCTACCATAAACACAGGGTGCTAACAGCTACATGTATGGTCACTCATAAGTCTGCGTGCTTCTGCTCCCCATTGTATAGGACGTGGAACATCTTCCATGTGTGGTTCTGACAAAAGCTGAAACACACTACTGGAGGTAAGAGGTATAGCTACACGTACAGTGGAATCCCTCTAAATCGGCCAGCCAATTTTCTATATAATTGGCAAGCTGAGCAGCGGGCCCACCTAGTTGTGGGGTGATTATTATAGATGTGACAGGCACTGTACATACTGGTGGGCTTGATCCGCTCGCCAAAATGTGCTGCGTTCACCTAGTATATATATATATATATATTATTTAGACTACGGTAACTTTAAATTGACCGATCAGGTTGCAAGAAACGTGGGATCTATTTTTCATAGTCACCTCGTTAGCGGGATCTATAGTTGGCCGCTTGCCCCTAGTACTGGGATCTATTGGCACGCTTGTTGCTAACGGTTTGAATGGTCATTGTCCAATCAGTTTCTCCACTGTAGTCTGAAATAGTTAGACGCACTCGTTGTCGGGAACTACGCGATTTAGAAAGCCTCGGGCCCTTGATAGCGCTCTCACTACGCTCGGGACGCTACATCCAGCCCTCAGCTTTCTAAATCACGTAGTTCCCTCGACTCAGCGTCTAACTTATATATATATATGCTTGTGACCTGCACTGTACATACATACATACATGAGTTCTAATTTTACATGCACAGTGACATTTTCAAATCAGCCTGCTAGGTAGGCTCACTCCTCTCGCCAAAAAAGCACTGCATTCACCTCGTAAATAACACACACATCACACTGTAAGAGAGTTTCCATGCAAGATGCACTGGATGTCCATCCATTCTCTAGACCACAGGCTAAAAATGCAACTCACCTCGCTACAATTGAAGCCATTTACTACTTCTTTAAAGAGACATGTTCAGAAAGGTCAGCGAAAATTATTAGTGTTTAAAGCCTAGCTCGAGATTCTGATATGTATGCACATTGGAGCTAAAGGGTTCCACAGTATCATGTGATGCAGGTTTTTTTTTGGGGGGGGGGGGGGGGCAAGAGGGGGCATTTGCCCCCCTTAAAGGTTTGCCCCCTTAAGTCAAACAGACCTCCCTTGTATACAGCCAGACGTGTTCGTGTTGCCCCCCCCCCCCATCAAGTGTTCTGAAACACAGTGGAACCTCTCTAATCCAAGACACCCTTGGGACAGAAGAAAGTGTCCTGATTTATTGAGGTGTCCTCATTTCAGGGTGTCCTGATTAGACGGGTTCCACTGTAAACCCTGATGTTCATTCACTCACTTAAGAGTCACTTTCCCCCACTCCAGTTGCTATCAAGGAGAATACGACAATCTCCTCTACTTCTATGCTTACCAACACAACATAGTACTTCAAGCAATGAGAGAGAGAACGAGAGAGAGAGAGCATCAGAAGATGACCGAGAGAAACAGCTCTTAATAATATTATTAATGAAATATTCATTACAAATCATTATATAAGTGATGTTTTAGATCATCTGTTAATTTGTGATCATCTTGTATTTTATGAAATTTCAGAACCCTCCGGGGGAAGTTTTAAAGGCAAAGGACCCCTTTCAGTTCCACGTTTCTCAGGTGGTAGGTTAACAGGTGAAGGAGCAGCTTTAGTTAAACCTAACATCGTTGTAAGAGAAGCAGTTGGAACTTTCGCATTGGACCTGTAAGGATTAAATTTGTGCATTAAATCTTCATACTAAGTTCGAATTCGAATTCACAGGTTCAACAGCCTTGTGTAGTTTAAGGGGCTGAGAACTAGACTAGTGGGACTAACCTACTAAACAGCAATTTACCCCCTAAAACTGGAATACACTTTTCACTGAATCAAAAATATCTCATGAATGCTAATAGGTATACACAACCTTTAATTCTGTTTGGACAATTTCCCATTCTTACCACTCTTCAATTTGCATCCTTTACCTAGTTGAGTTGCCTTGTGGTATGATTGGTGAGCAGAGCAATCCCACCTAGTCGTACAGCTGGCCTGGGCTTTCTATATGTATATATTGATGTATCTGACGATGCATTTTGGCCTCTGGGGCTGCCCGCACGTTACATGCAAACATAACCGGCCTTGCCTCTTCTGCTCGCCATCAATGTGTAGCATTCAACTGGTAATTGTAATTCGAAAGCATCATCTACAAATGCAAGACTTGCATTTACATTGAAGGTGACCACGATGCTCTCAACTTAGTTTCTTATACATCCAGTACAGCCACAAGGCATCGCAAGGAGTCAACAACTTGTGGCAGTGGGTTTGAAGGCAGCTCATGTGAACGACAAGTAAATTGAATATGGTGCTTGAGAGTGTGTGTGTGTTGTGTGTAGTTGCCTCAATGCTGACAGAGACCAAGCAGTTTACACTCTGGATATATAGAGATTAAGTGGAATAGAGTGAGAAACTTACTTCTTAGTAGAAACTGTGGTATATCTCTGAGGCTCTGTGTCATAGCTGAGGCTGTTACAGCCATAGTGAGGGGCCAGTTCGTGGATTAGTTTTCTCTCCTTGTTGGACATGGGGGGGAACTCATGAAGACGGACCTGAATTGTGGAGCCCTTTAGGTGAGGGAGGAAGGGAGAGAGTAGAGGGGAGAAGGAGAGGGAGGAGGAGAGGAGAGGGAGAGGGAGAGGGAGAGAAGATGGAGGAGGAGAGGGAGGGGGAGAGAAGGAGGAGGAGAGAGGGAGGAGGAGAGGGTGAGGGAGAGAAGATGGAGGAGGAGAGGGAGGGGGAGAGAAGGAGGAGGAGAGAGGGAGGAGGAGAGGGTGAGGGAGAGGGAGAGGGAGAGGGAGGGAGAGGGAGAGAACTATCTTGAAAATATATACACTACATGTACATACCTTCATAACCATTTCCACAAATGCTCTCAGTTCTTCTTCCACTAAAGATGTGAATTCTGGGTCTCTCCTGCACAAGAAAAATTTTCCAGACACCATATTTTAGGGTGCCATGTGTTCCATTACATGTACATACATTAGACTTGAACTCAGGCTCTTTTCTTGGCGGGGGGAGCCTGGGTATGAGGCTAGTACTTGTGACCTCTCACCTTGCTAGCTCCATTAGTGTTCCTGAATATCGAGGTAGCGCTGGGTCAAGAGGACTTATGACCGGATTGGCTATCCCAAGAGCTGATGCAAGAACTCTGTTCCTCTCTTCCTGAGCACACACCTCATCACAATCCAGAGACTCTCCTTCTTTACCGAGACTAGCGAGGGTCACATGACCAATGGATACGGACTGACCATTTTGAAGATCACGGATTTTTGCTCCTAAATCTTTACTGAGCATCCTGTGCAAATACAGTGGAACCTCTCTAATCTGGAGGGGTCGTCATTTCAGAGTGTCCTGTTTATAAAGGTGTTCTCATTTCAGGGTGCCCTCCCTCACTGTAGCAGTGTTTCCCTGTGCATTTTCCACTCACTTGTGAAAGGCTTGCTGCATTACACCAGTACTGCTGGCCCCACACACCAATCTCTCTTTCCTTCGCCCACACTTGCACGTGAGTCTCACCTCAGCCTGGGTGTCAGTGAAAGGAGAAAAATATATTTTGTAACCAAACAAAGGAGTTCTGTTTATTGTGATTCCTAATCAGGGTTTCTTTTGGGGGGGGGGGGGGGGGGGAAAGAGGGGGCATTTGCCCCCTCCTTAAAAAGTTGTCAGATGTGTTTTCATGTTACCCCCCAAGATTTCTCGTATGTGCGGTTCGCCCCCCTTGTTTCTTTCTGAAATAAACGAAGAGGTTTAGGGCAGTAGAGGGGTCCTGATTGAAGTGTCCTGAGATTTCCTTATTTTAGGGTGCCCTGCTTAGAATATTGACCATGTACCACAGTGTGAGGGATATGTAACTAACTTTGCATGGGGTATCGGGACATTCAGATCCAACGTGGCATGGTTTGCTACATTTATGAGAGCAGTACTTCCGTGTGATTTGACATGGTTGCTTGCACTGGAGGGCACTGTCCATGCAGACACCACGATGACAGGTTTTTTGACACTTGTGTTTCTTGCAGGGAAGCTGTTTGTCGCAAGCCTTGCCACATGATACGTCTGTTATGTGACAGGGGATGTTGTGGCGTTCCTGGAGAAGAGGGGGAGGGAGGGAGGGAGGGAGGGAGGGAGGTGGGAGGAGGGAGGAGGGAGGGGAAGGAGGAGGGAAGAAGGAAGGAGGGAGGGAGGGAGGGAGGAGAGTGAGGGAGGGAGGGAGGAGGGAGAGAGGGATAAGGAAGGAGGGAGGGAGGAGAGAACGTTACTTGCATTAGTATTTTAAAATATATCTCAAGATTACCTCATGTTCACCCATGCACATTTTTACAGTGAGGAAGGTACAGGGAGGGCACTCTTCTTCACAATGACAGCTGTGAGTTACTGTGTGTGTGTGTGTGTGTGTGTGTGTGTGTGTGTGTGTGTGTGTGTGTGTGTGTGTGTGTGTGTGTGTGTGTGTGTGTGTGTGTGTGTGTGTGTGTGTGTGTGTGTGTGTGTGTGTGTGTGTGTGTGTGTGTGTGTGTGTGTGTGTGTGTGTGTGTGTGTGTGTGTGTGTGTGTGTGTGTGTGTGTGTGTGTGTGTGTGTGTGTGTGTGTGTAACAGATGTGGCATCATTTCAGAGGGTGGTATGTACAGACTTCAATGGAGTTGGAACCTGAAGATGTGTCCCTATTAGAGAGGTGTCCTCATTTCAGAGGATATATGTGTACATACACATCATACCTGGGTGATCACAGGCATGCATTCTTGCACAGAGCATATTGCAGGCTGGAGGTCGTGTCCCACAAGCCACTGGAGGGTAGATCACTGTCGCCCCACAGTGACACATCAACTCATCATAGCCTGAGGAAGAAAAACAGGTATGGACTGCTCCTGGCCTCAAACCGGCAGCGAGAATCAACAGTTAACTTAACTCCTGCCTCCCTCTACTTTCATAAGTCCCCCCCCCCCATCATTTTCTAGAACCCCCCTGGTTTACAGATTACATACTCAGTTCCCCATGGAAGGCTTACTGTACTCCCAACATTGGTCACAGTGGCCTTTGTGGCAGGGTTCAGTGCAGAAGTGCTTTCCACACTGTAGTCGTTTACCACATAGCAGGTCACATTGATGAGCTGAGTCCTGGAGGGAGGGAGGGAGGGAGGAAGGAAGGAGAAGAGGGAGGAGGTGAAGAGGGGAGATGATGAGATGGAGGAAGGAAGGGAAAAGAGGGAGGAGGTGAAGAGGGGATGGTGGGATGGAGGGAGGGGGCAGGAATGGAAAAATAGAGAGATGAGGGGAGGAGAGGGAGAGTGAGGAGAGAGGAGCGGAGGGAGGAAAGAGGAATAGGAGGGTGTAAGGAAGGGAGTAGACAGGGAGGAGTACCTCTGTATATCACTAATCATACCCAATAGTGTACAATCTATTTAACCCTCACCATACAACAGCGATTGTTGCATCTGTGTCGGCCACACGTCTTCATCTTGTTGCAAGTCTTCTCACACACATATTCTCCCATTCCCTCCATCTCCACACACTCCACTCGTATGTTGCCCTTGCCACAGCGGCACCACACCACACGGGACTTTTCACACGGGGGGCATGGCCCCTCGTGACAGGGGGCCGCACAAAAATGGGGCTCGGCTGAAAGAACATTTGCAAGTTACAAGTACTGATACATGCATTCCAGATACAGACATCATTGTGTTTTAACAAAAGCCCCCCTTGCCCCAGATTAGGACAGAAGTATTGCTCTAAATAGTGAGGTGTCGGGGTTAAAAGAACACACAAAGTAATATTTTGGGTGTCCTAATTAAAGGGATGCTGGAAATTATTTCTCAAACCTCGTGTTGAGCAAGATAACTTCTTTCCACAGCTCTGCCGGCATGTTGGAACGGGATCAAGACACGATGTCCTGGACTGGTCTGGGGACAGGAGCAGAGAGAGGGGCGTGGCACCACAAGGGCAAGAGGTCACGTTAGAAGGAAGCAGTTCACAAGCGGGGCATGGCAGAGGATGGCAGGTTAGTTCACATAAGTGATTTCCACAATTAAGTTCCCTACAGGAGAAAATGATGATAAAATGAAAGCCGAGTCATTGATGGTTGAATCAAGGATCTAATTGGCATTGAATAGAGTCCTGCCTGAAGCAGCTCCATTTTCCTTGAAAATGACTGTCTTGGGAGTTACATTGTGCTGTGTTGTATTGACTTGGGAGTGTCTCTACATGTACTTCATGTACATGAAAGCCATGTGCATAGCACACTAGCCAATCAGGAGTTTCAAAAAAGACAAACCCACCCATTAACCCACTCCAGACAAACATCACATATATAAGAGTAGGACACTGAATGCCCAGCCTTGAGAGAACTGGGAATGGTGGGTTAATGATCTTTGATGGTACCAACTCTCCCCACACATCCAAACTCTCACCAACAAACTAACACACCTGTGCTCACTACATAGCCAGTTGTCCTATGTTTTGTGTGTATGTATGTTTATATGTTGTGTATATGTGTGCGTGGGGGGTAGTTTATCTATCACACAGTAGGTAGTACTGTGTATATAGGGATTGCTATGGTCTATCAAGAAAGAATAAACCCAGCATACAACACAACACAATGTGTCCCAATCTTGTCTCTGTTCATTTTTATGCAATCCCTATATTACACTTCTAAATTTTTTATTTACTTGTGTTACTGGGTTTGGGTCCCTTTCTTTGCTTTATATACACAATCTGCTATATCAACGTGCTTCCAGCGTCATGGCTCACCTTTAGCCACTTATCCCTAGTCTTCGGCCTAACCAAGCCCTAAAATACTCGAAAAACGCACTTCTCGTAGCGTTCAGCACTGCCGCATGGTTTCCCTCCAGTTACCTGTGCATACCACTACCCGCAAACATGCAGGAAGTTGTCAAAATGACGTGCAGTTGCGTAGCACGTAAAACCTCAGCAACTTCCGGGCTCAAGTGAACGCAAATAGACAATAGTGTGCTGTTGTATTTCTAAGCCTACAAGCTGTTACATGTAAAGATATATGTATGTGTTTATACACTTGATTTTCCATGTACAGTGTATATCCTAACTTTCCACATGGTCTATCACACTGGTAACTGTCTTCGTTATGTTCGCTGCATACCACGTCGCGTTGGCTCCGCCCACAATAACACTTCAGAGTCAGCACTAGTTGACACATTGGACAAGGGCCTGTCAACGGAATGAATGGTACCTGCTACTGTCTTCTGTCCACTGATAGGAGTTACACTGGTAGTATACATACCTGAATGACAAGTTGAGTCACACTGATGTCTGCCACACGACAGTTTCTTGCCACACAAAGACTCACAGGGTGGCATATCACCGATCTTACTGCATCTCACCTATTACAAACACAATGTACACGTTTTTTTTCCAAATGCTCTATAACTGTGGTTGCCCTAGTGACCTGGTAACTACGGCGACCACAGGGACAAGACCTCGTCACCATCACTGGACACGGAGGACAGGGCCCTACATAGAGAGAAGGAGAGAAGAGGGTGGTTTGTCGGACAGCAAAAAGTGTCCTGTTCATTGAGGTGCCCTCATTTCAGGGGTCCTGATTAGAGGGGTTCCACTGTATTGAGATTCTTGTCATGCTTTGTATTGTGTGATTAAGCCCAGCCTGCTGAGCTGCCTCAGTAGCCCAGTTGGTAAAACCATCCGAATAAAATGCAGCGTTGTGTGGGTTCAAATCCTGCCTAAGTCAGCTCATTTTTCTTTGAAAATGACTTTCATAAAATAAATGTTGCTTTAAAATATTACATATACCTGGATGGCATAGCAGCTGACATTTGTGTTGGCATGAGGACTGTGGGGTCTTGGCTAAATTTTGTCCGCACAGGTCCCCACAGCTGTGGGGGGCCGTCAAATCCCCCTTGGATCGTGGACGAGGGTTGGTCAGCTTCCCACAGTAGCACTTGTAGAGTGTAGGGACCACCAGGGACCCCTTTTGACAAGCTGGACACCGCCAACCTTCCATAGGGTCCTCTGTAACAACAGAAAGGCTTCATGGACTTCCAACAAGAGATACATTGTATATACATGTACATGTACCTCAGTACTTACATGTATATGTACATGAAAAAAACATATCTGGTGGGGCCAGACAAGCTAAGCGATCCCTGGACAGCGCTGTTTCGAGCTTATTAGCTCTCATCAGCAGGGAATACGCGCAACTTGTCTAGCACACCACCGGTTTATATACGCACATGTGTACCATTTAGAGCAAAAGTTTTGTATGAGAAAATGTCATAATTTTGTGTTTTAGTTGCTTTTTGCAAAAATATTATTCACAAAATTTGTTGTGTATCATGCTATGCAATGTAGGTGCAGCCTGCAATCAGTGAAAACTTTATTTGTAAATATCTCAATTGTTGGCAAAATTTCTCTCAACAAGATTTCTGACTATGCAGTAAATAGGAATATTGTTTGTTTAAAGTATGCATTTCGGATAGGGAAAGTGGATTTTATTGAGGTGTCCTCATTTCAGGGGACCAGATCTGAGGGTTCCAGATCTGAGGGTTCCACTGTATACAAACATACTGTCATTGAGTAGTGAGGCGGGGGAGGTCGCCCATTTTCTAATGCACTCCAAGTGAAAGACGTGGTAGCATCCTCTGCAGCTCCACACAGCATCTCTGCCGTGGACACGGTCACAACACACCATGCAACTGTAGCTGCCTGCACTCAACTGCTGAGTGAGTTCACTGCTTTGTAGAGTGGGAGTGACTGCTTTGACTGAGGTATACGTAGATGAGAGAGGGGGGAGGAGAGGGGGAGGAGAGGGGGGAGGGAGGGGGGAAGAGGGGAGAGAGGAAGGGAAGAAATGGGGAGAGGGAGGGGAGAGGGAGAGGGGGAGGGACAGAGGAAGGAGAGAGAGGGACAGAGGTAGCTTCATACAAATATCGCAGTCCTAAGCTGTAAGCAGGTTCCAGTTTGGTTGAAGTATTACCATTTTTGGCCTTCTTGGGCATTGAGCCACATTTCTTTGACCTTCTCTCTCCTCTCTCCTGGTCAGGGACTACTTTTTCTTCCTTCTCTGCACTAGATAAAAGTGGAGGTTCCTTTTCTTTTGACTCCAGTCTCCAGTTTCTATCGACCCTCTCATCTTGTGTTCTCTTTAGCCCAATTCCTTCTGCATTGCTATTGTCTTGTTCAGCGTGTACACCATTCTCTATAGACTGTTCTTTGTCTCGCCTTTGCATTCCTTGCAGCTCTCGTTTTTCTCTCTTTGCACGATTTCGTGACTTCACAAGCTCCCGTTCCCCAAGATTCAATTTGTCTGATTGTACACGTGTTGCCTCTTCTTGCCAACTTTCCATTCCCTTTGTATCCCTCCTCCCTCTCTCCCTCTGATCCTTATCCACACTATCACATGGTTTCTCTCGACTCCTGTCATATCTTTGACAAGAATTGGTCTTAGTTACTTGATCACGATTTTCATCTTGTCTCTTTGAAGCAGTCCCTTCTTCTTGTTCAACTTCTCCCTCTCTTTTCTTCAAACCAGCCTTGCATCTCTCTCCTCTATTGGGATTTCCAGAACTGTTTCCTTCATCTCTTTCTCCCCTCTCTCCACATCTCTGTCTTCCACCAGCAACCTTCAATTCTCCTTCCTTCTCTTTATCATGTTCTCTGTCTCTCTGCTTCCGTCGTCTCCTTCTGCCAGGATTTCTGCCATCCACTTTAACTTCTCCCTCTCCATCTCTCACTTCCCTCCCCTCTCTAATCTTCGACCTTCCTTCGTATCTCTCTCTCCTCGCACCAAAATCTTTTTCTTCATCTCTCCCCTTCCTTCTCTGTCTAGTTCGAACGACAAACACTTCTGTCTTTCGTTTTGTGCTCTGCGTCACAGAGCTGGCCCCGCTCCTCTGCTGCAGCCATGGTTGAGATGTCTGGGGTCTTCTGTCAGCTCTTACCCACTCTTCTTCTGAACCACCTTCAATGTCAGACATATCATACATGTGTGTATACAACATCATAACTGGGATTTGGTATTCGCGTGTATAGTGGAGTACTCCAAACTAAGGGAGCAATTCCAGGTAGGTAAAAGATAATGACGTATCTGGGCAGGGGCCTAATTAGCGCATGCGCTGCCGTTCTCCCACTTACTACATACTACGGTCCAGGATTACGTCGTATCTTGTATAGTGCCGTATTGAATAGCGTACACACCTGGTCTGGTATCCGCCTTGTGGTTGGTTGTATCGCTGTGAGCACTCTCTGCCATAGTGGTTAATCAGAGAAAGTCAATTTGTTATTCGTGGGTTGCACAATCCACTAAACATATACATCATTTCAATATTTCTTGCTAGTTGCTACGGATATTTAGATATATTACAGACTATATACTTTGACGTCACATGAAGTAACAGCTAATTAGGACAAATTTATACACATGGACTATGAGTCAATGTGTTCTTGTTTTCTCTTTCATAGTTCCCAACAGGCGGATTACATCAGAGAATGAGGGTCTTTTTGCTTGGTTTTGCTCATGGCACTTGCATACCATACTGTACATTGCTTTAGGACAAGCAGCTGGTCTGCAGGGAAATATTAGGAACAGCATCAAATCAATTGCAGGTATACACATTTATGGACAAGAAGGCAAGAATGCAGCATGCAAAAGTGTTTGTTCCTGTTTACTTTATTCACAATGAAAGTATATCGTATATTTTGTCCAGAGCAATCCCATACTTGAATTTCCTCTGGGCCAGAGAAAATGAACCTAGCAGTATGGAGTGTATTTCTGTTATGGAATCACAGCACTGTGCTAAAGGTTCATTCTCATCAGTGGAGTGATTCAAAGCATTATAATTTTTATCTACTTATGCTAATGTGATTCATTAGCATAAGTGCACATGCCAAAGAAAGCAACTACCTAATTGCAGGGTCGTAGACAAGTGGGTGCTTGTGAAGCCCCCCCCCCCCAAATATACATACCGTAAGCATCAGAGGGTGTTGCCTAGAGTGAAAGCCGTGACATACTTGCGTATGCTTGCAAAGCATTTCTAAGTACCCCCAAACAAACTAAGTTGTCTATGGCCTTGCTTTGCTTCAATTCCCCTATGAGGGGTTGGCAGAGAAATTCATGGACAAACATGGCATTTGGAACAGGAAAATATGAAATGTTTACTTGAGGTATCCTTATTTTAGTGGCTGTATATACAGTTACCTCAAATGACGTAACAATCCATTCTGTGCCATATTTACAATTTCCTGTGCATCAAAGTTATTCAGTGGCATCATTCCATAGCTGGTTATCTCCCAAAGCAGAACGCCATAGGCCCTGCGGCATGAAGATCATTTTGGTAATAAATACCTTTTAGAGAAGTGGTGTCACAGGATTCTGATTTAGTATATGCAATGATGTTAGTAAACAAAACAGTTGGTTGACAACATTTCCTCATTGAGGTATGATATGTATGCCCTTTTGTTTGTTCCTGAATAAGATAATCTTATGTAATCAGTTTGGTTTTCTCCTGAATTATACATCGTGATGCTTGCATAGTGTTCCGGTTCACCCACACAATCAATTAAACTTTATAGTGCAATAATTACAGATATGACACAAATGGTCATTCAAACCCACCACACATCTGAAGCGGTAGTGAATACACCATAGAGTAGACACTCAGGAGCCAGCCAACGCACAGGCAGAAAGGTCTGCCCAGCAACTCTGTAATAGTTCTTGTCATAAACTCCACGTGCCAGGCCAAAATCAGCTATCTTGATCTCCAGATTAGCTCCAACTAAGGACAGATAAATACTTTGTCCGTTATGTTATACAGTGGAACCCCTCTAATCAGGACACCCTGAAATGAGGACACCTTGATAAACAGGACACTTTTTGTTGTACCAAATGCTAAGTTTGTGTACAATTCGACCCCTGAAATCAGGACACCTCACTAATCAGGACACCCCAAGGGTATCCGGATTAGATAGGTTCCATTGTATTGCTTGTGATAACTTGTTATAGAAGCTCTCTCAATTCTCACCTAAGCAATTCCTAGCTGCAATGTCTCTGTGAACATATTTATGTGACGAAAGAAAATCCAATGCTTCTGCAACCTTTTTTTTAAGGAAAAACACTCACTGAATGACAGTTTCAATTGAGAGTGCAATAACTTACATCAATGGCAAAATTATAGAAGCGCTTTTCAGATATCAGTGAAACTGGTTGCTTTTGAGTTGGCCTATATCAAAACAACATTCTATTAGTTGACAATGAACACTAAGACATCATACTTTAAGATGAGGTACACATGAAATGAGGTACTTATATATATACTCATATGCACTGTAAAAATGTCAAGGTTAATTTAGCCCTGATAAGTTGCATGGCTGGCATCTGTGATTCCCTCAATGTCATGGTGTCTACATCCTTTTCAAAACTTGGTGGTCAAGATCATTGGAAGGTAGTGGTCAAGACCTAGTGAGGTCTATCACTTATTACATTCTTTACAATTTTAGGATGTAATTAGAATTACAGAAACCTTAGAGAAGATGCAGACTGAGATAACAATATCTGGGTTAAATTAACCTTAGTGTGTGTATACTTTCTATTCTGTCGTCTTTTGCACTAAGCATATCAGATTCTAACTTAGAGATGTCATGCGTGAATGAATTGTAAAGTAGTCCCAAAGAGGTATATATACTCTACAGATATAAACATAAATGTGCTATAAGGTAGTTTTCTTTTATGCTCTCATTTTTTGCCTATTTTTTCATCATTTTTTCTTTTAAATCAACCGTAAAGTGATTAATTGCAGATCTTCCCTTTCTGTATTTATGTTTCTGGGATAAAGGTATTCATTCTCTGCAGTCATAATTGTATATGAACAACGTACTAACTACTTATCATTACCTATGTGCTTCCAAAAATCCACGCAGGTCACCAAAAGGCATGTACTCCAAGATCATGAGAGGTGCACTGTCATCTGCCGCATTCATGCCACACACACCTATAATATATCCACACACAAACTCATTGTACAATCACAAACGGCTCATTTGCAATTATAGTGCTGAATGTTGAAATTGGTCATTCTAACTCACCAAGAAGACTAACAATGTTGGGATGAGTGAATCTTTTCATCAGCTCCACTTCTTCCATGAACTTCTGAATGACATCAAGGTCTCTGCTTGATAGGGTCTTAACTGCAACTGGGATGCTTCCGGAGCAACCTGCAATGTTCTGTGTGATAATACCAATATGGGATAATATATCGACACGACTTGGCCATACAGTAGTATTATTATGGCTCGTATCAGCAGATGGATATAGCCATCATAACATACATTTAAATAACCTGTGGTAAAGTGTGATTCTTACCTTTGCTTTCATTAGCATCACTTTCCCAAACTGCCCCTCGCCTAAATCTCTCAAAAAAACAAGGTTAGAGCGAGGATACTCCCAATCCTATACAGACACAGAGGGAGATGAGATAAAGGAGAGATAAAATCCACGCATAGCCTCATTCCCAGGCAGATTGGCAGGGGTAAGAGATGTTTTACTCTCAATAGCTTGGGAACAAGGCCATATGTAAACTTACGGTGATCTTTGTATTGCTCCGACTTCTATTAAAATCAGTGAAATCAAAGTGGGTACCAGTCACTCCATATCTTGAAGCGAATTCTTGACTCATATCATCATCCTATATATACATTAAACCAATTGATGAGTACTCCATCTAAATATTATTTTAAACTTACGCCAAAATATAAGACTTCATACCCAACATTTATTTGCTACAAGAAAAGAAGCATTTAATGTATACATGCAGGGGGCATGTGCATTTAACAACCTACAAGTTCTACATTGCACTGAGCTTCCATGTTGGTCAAATCAAGTACTGTAGCTTCGTTGTGTACAACAGTCAATCTGGACCGTTTGCGTCTGTTGAGAAGAAGGAAGGGGAACCACATAACAAACATATGTACACTAATTACAACTTGACTTATTAGCCAAATATGTTCATTTGTAGTATCACACCTTTTCACGATTAATGTAGATATTATCACTATAACTGTGACAGATAACAGGACTGCGATTGCACAGGCTGCGATGATTTCAACAGAAAAGAAGTCTTCCGTTGTCTCTTGTGTTCCGTCTGAAATTTCTAAAAGTTCACGTAACATGGCATTCGTGGGATGTGACATGTTATAGAGATCAATCCCAAGTTTTGTGAAGTTTACTTCATCTGCAGACAAAATCAGGAGCCAACATCATGTACACGTAACATATCAATCATAAAAATGAACCTTGATTTTCAGTTAATTGAATGGTTGTATTAAATGTGATAATTTCGTTGATGGTACATTCTGTAGTGCTTGCTAGAACTGCTCCGGTAACAAAAACGGGGGAATCCAGAAATGTAGTGTAGCCAGTGAGAGTACCATTATCACTGAGTTGACTGAGAGTCACTCTACCAGAAACCCTGTTAGATTTCAAGGAAGCACTGAGTTCAATTAGGAAATAAATACTTGCAGTAAACAGAAGCCTAATACAGACCATACACCCAAGACTGGTATGAAATGTTTCTGGCTTACCTGATTGGGCTGGTCACTAACACAATATTGTTATCTTCTCCAACAAACATCAGGATGCATAGTCCTCCCTCAGAATCAGCATTCTGTTTCTCTGACACATCAGTAGCACTGAGGTGCACATCAACACTGAAGATACAAGTACTGTTACCAAAATCAATTCCATTCAAAATAATGGCCTCTTCAGGAGCAGTAGCCATAATGCTTGTCACTGATACTCTTCTTACATCTCCTATGTAAACAGGGCATATATAACGGGGTTAAAATTATAGCTAGATTCTATATACAAATGAATGATGGAATCTTACTGTAGTAGCAGTCATTCAGGTCTGGAGCTAGTTGTGTGTCATTTGGACACAGACATTCAAACTGATCCTCTTCTTCATACACAACACATTCATACACACAGCCACAGTCAGCAGCTACAATGTCCACATATCCATCTCCTTCATTGAATGAATACTCATCAATGCTGTAATTGGCTGAGAAATTATTAAATGAATATCCGCCACTGCCTGGGGAATATGGAGTAATATCGAAAACAGCTCCCCCTGTAAACCCCCCTCCCCCACCACCCTCCCTACACCCTCCACCTCCGGCACCAAATCCACCGACAGCCTCCTGTAGTTGCTTTGGAACTGACATCTCATTTCTTGCACAATGTGTTCCACCTTCAGCAAAACCTTTTGACATATTGAGGCCTCTTCCATCTTCAAGACTTATTACAGTAAAAGATGACTCTGAAAAACCTCCCCCTGATCCTGCCTGCACATCAATTAAAAACTTATATCCTGTACTACCAAATTCACTGAATGTTATATCGTCCAAGGGAGTTGGTTTAGCATCAATATACTCCCTGTATATGTCAATATCAGATGAAGTTGTGTTTATAAAATTGTAGGGGAAATCATTCCTAATGATGCTATAGTTCAACTGTACTGAGGTTCCACCACCACCAGCAGATATACCAAGGATGGTATCATATAATCCAGCAAAATTCTTTCCTCTGTTACCTACATAGCTAGCTCCCCCACCCCCAGCCCCTCCGATAAACTCCTCTATTATAGCAACTGGCTCATTTCTGGATAAACTGATATTGTTTAACCATTCTTGGAAAGTGGAGCCACAGGTGAAAGTTTCATTAAAGGTTTGTGGAGGGTCTATGCACAGCATGTGACCTGGATCAGGTTGTAGGGTATCACAAGGTCCCAGGCCTTTTTGACCAACCAATATGATGTAGTCGTACTCTGTACTCAACGAAATTGACTGGATATATTGCACCAAACCACGACCGAATTCTGTGTTACACAATCCTCGTCCACCTGCTGCTCCGGCTATAGTTATGTTCCACGTTGTATTTCTCGGAGGACGAAAGGACTGCGACCCTTCGAAATCTCTGCTGTACGTGTCTGTCAGCGCGCCATCTCTGGTGATCGGGGAGTTCAATGACGTGTAGTACTTCAAACATTCGCTGTAAGAGGGCCCCAATGTCCCAACAGCACCGCAGGGAGTAAAGTGGTAGCGGATCTCGGAAAGATCTACGGGAGGGCTATGGTATAGAATTTATGCTCTTTAAAATTTACAATTTGCAACTTACTTCTCCGCTCAGCATTAATCTCAGTGCTCCACAGCACTAGATATAGAACATGCAGGAAAACAGGCATCATTTTCAATTATGAGCATCAACGCCTAGAGCTGTAGCTATTTAATACCTGCGTCGCGCATGCGCAGTGTTACGACTTCCTTGCGCCGTGCAGTACTACAGTGTAGCATACGCGCGTGCAACCAGTGGCGAGGTCACGAAATGGTCACGGGCATTTTTTTCATTCCGTTCACGCTGTCACATCCGACGGTCACGGGTCAGAGAGTCGCGTTAAGTGGGTGGGGCTAGGAGTTGTAGGTCATCAAGCGGTCACAGGTCATGGGAAGAATTTTCTAAGGTCACAAGGAAAATTTAACGGTCACAATATTAATAATAGATCTATATATGCGGTAGTGTGCAACAGACCCTAATTGTATGTATGTGTACCATATTACTCAAATTATTAATGTGTAGTGAAGAGCAACGTTACATTGCTGTCATACAACAAACCAGTTGTCACTATTGAGAAGGACTAAGAACACCCTAGTTGAGTGAGAATGTCAGTGAAGGAAGGTCTCTGGTCTGGATCATGAACATGGCATTGAGATACCAGGGAAGACAGCACAGGAGGACACTCAGGAGGACTGGAGAGGGGAGGGGGGGGGGGCATATGAAATGTGCGCACAAACACAATATTGGGTCTTACGGGAAGTGTTTTAGTGTTTGCTTATGAGCCTCCTCTATAATAGACTCAGTTGTCAAGCCAAGAAGTGGCACATCACCATATGTCACAATCTCCCATAGCAATACTCCATAAGACCTGTACGAATGGCATAGTTTACAAAACATTCCCTTGGCACAAAACTTATTACATGTCACTACCATTGGGGTAGGGAGGGCTGTTGCCCCATCGCTTTTCAACATCAGTAACTTAGCATAGCGTAGTTATGACATTATCGTGTATGATACATAGCCTAGGAACGAGGCTAGTTATAGCCTTCGCTCCTCCGCTAGCTTTTTAGTTACGCCCCTGCATTTGCTACATGTATACACAGTGTATATGTTTTGCTACATGTATACACAGAGTATATGTGTATGAAGGCCTCAGAACCAAACCAGGAAATTGTCCAAATAAGACAAATATGATTAAAAGGTTGGGTATAGCAACCTTTAGAATTTCCCCCTTGTTCTGAAACATATTTTCAAGTTTTAGGGGGTAAAGTGAGTTAGACCACTTTGGTTCTCAGTGAGCCCTTCATATTTTCACTGTGTAAATCCAGTAGAACTGAACAAGTGATTCAATACCAGACATCTCCTGCTGTTGAGAATACTCCAAAGAGCAGGCTTTCTGGTGACATGCTTCGAACAGGAAGTAATTGCCTTCCTGCCACACGGTAGTAGTTCTTGTCATGTACACCACGTGCCAGACCAAAATCTGCAATCTTTACCACCAGATTTGGACCAACTAAATATGAATAACAAAAACACATCTCATTTTTCATTTATGCATACAAACAACTACATTATGCATACAAACAACCACATTATACACACAGGATACAGACCTACCCAGACAATTTCTAGCAGCAATGTCTCTGTGAACAAACTTTAACTTAGCCAGAAACTCCAGAGCTTTAGCTACCTGAAATAGAAATGAATGAGCTCTTTACAATGGTATAGCTACATGCATATCTTGAGGACCGATTCAAAACCAATAGCAAAGCTTCCAAACAGACTTAAAACCACCCATTCAATGTCTTTAAAGTGGGGATGAAACAGTCCCTATCACATACGTACGTCAATAGCAAAAGAGAAGAAGTGATCCTCAGTGATGGCTGGGCTGGGCTGCTTCTCAGTTGGCCTGTTAAACAATGACATTAATTGTGACAAATTCGACCACACATGACTCAACATATATACTTGTATGTTTGTAAGAAACTCAGCAGATCTCCATACGGCATGTACTCCAATATCATAAGGGGGGCACTATTTTCGTCCACATCATTGCTACAAACACCTACAGTAATAATGACAGCAATATCATGCAACTATTCCAACCATATAGATATCTATATGCTGGGTTAATAGACTGTTGAGATATAAGTAGACAGATTGTAAATACAGTCTTCAGACCCAGAATGCTGACAATGTTGGGATGAGAGAACTTCTTCATTAACTCAGCCTCTTCCAGAAACTTCTGGATTTTATCTGGATCCCGACTGTTCAGTGTTTTCACTGCCACTGGAATACTACCACTATATCCAGCAATACCCTGTGTAGGACAGTACATATATAGAAGCATTACTATTAGGGGGGGTTACTGCATGCCATGGAGTTTAGGGCACGCAATGTATCATCACCTGCAGCCTCATATGACTGGAATATTGGGGGGTCTGCCCTCTATTGGGGGGGGGGGGCTTTAGCCCCCTATACACTATGTATATATGAGCTATAATGACCTGTGTTTTCATTAGGAGAACTTTCCCAAATGCTCCCTCTCCAAGTTCTCGGAGGTAGACTAGACTAGAGCGAGGGTACTGCCATTCTTTTACACTGGTATTTGCCCGGGAGCGATTGTACCCCACAAAATCGTGTATTGGTGCCAAGTGACCAAATTTTGACGATATCTGAGGGATGGTCTCATATGTTGAGGCTTGAAGACTTGTGGGTGATGGCAGGCTTCTGGGAGCTGATGTAGGTAATGTCTGAGAAGGATGATTAGATACATGTCCCTGTAATTAAGGATATAGCTACATACATAACAAATTTGAACTATATAGAAGTAGTATACATTGATACATTTACTGTATGTATACACTTACATCTAACTCATAACTAAGGACTTCATAACCTGTGTTAGAGAACTGTCCATCGTCAGCATGAATTGCAAGGACGTGATTCTGAGGTGCTGAGGAACCCTGAGGAACACAACACTTAGTTAATTTTACCTGCCTATAGCAGAACATTAAGACTACGTCCTTGCGCTCTATGTAGCCACACTGTGTGTCCCCCAAATACATATTCACAAGTGATACATGCGTAGAAACATATAAACAAGGTCCTATTTCACTCACATATCTATTTGCAACAGTGTAACGGTGATTATTAGATGTACCACTCCACAGATGACTTGGTGTAGCAGCTGAAACATCAAACTTCCCTCTGGAAAAAAGAGATTGGTAAAGCATATACACCACATGCAGAATTTCATGCTGGAATATATGGTGACAGGTCATCTCAGTGCAATGATGGTCAGTGGGGGTGTAGGAGTTGGTTATTCATCATGTGACATAATATGATGACATATTTATGATGAGGGAATATAACAGGAATATAAGGCATGCAATGATTATCTCATGCATACCTTACCTTTTGCAACCGAGATGACCATAAAGAATGACCTTTACATATTTTGCAGCAAATTCAATATCATGCAAGGTGACTGAGGGTAGTGGATAGTGACTTACTTTGTTCGACGTTTCCTATAGTACACCACAATCACAACCACAAGAGAAATGATTGCAAGTAGTACCAGTACACCAGCCACAATAATTGAAATAAACTCCACATTGGTAATAACTACATCAACATTGGTGGTGTCATTTGATGGCATAATGTGCAGTGCTGCAGCTGCAAAACGTGATACAATGTCCTTATTTGAGACTAGTATATCTTGTAGAGCTGACTCATCTGCATACTGTAAGGACTCTGTGGAGTGGGTAAAAACTCATATGGTGTGCGTGTGTATGTGTGGGTTGTGAATACACAAGTGAGAACCAACTTAGGAAATACTAGTCAAGCATTTAATAGTGAGACTCACCGATTTCTTGTACAAATTTAGAGTGTAAGCTGATAGAAATGTTCATAGTGTTGCCTTCAATTGAGCAATGACCAGTACTGATTAAAATACCCCCTGTGATAATCTGAGGCTCAGGTAACCAATCATAATAACTAGACAAGTGGAACGATCCATCTGTAAAATTCAGTGATGTCATTGCTAATCTTGTCACCTCACCACTGCCCCTGTGAAAAAACCTCTATCACATCACAATATCTATCCAAAAAGATAATTTTCATACCGAATTGGTTCAGATACAGTGACTATCTCTCTTCTGTCTTCGCCCAGAAATGCTATGGCGCAAGAATCACCACTTTGTACTGTGTTTAATACTGCATGTACACTATACACAACAGTAGTATTCCCATTGTGCAAGAGTTGGAGCTGATAGCCATTTATAAGTGTTGAAATTGAAACGTTGACATCTTGTTCGCCATCTATGGAAAATACTCACTACATTGTTGTATGTGAATGTACTTAGATTTTACTCACTGTAGTAGCAGTCATTCAGATCTGGTGCTAGTTGTGTGTCATTTGGACAGAGACATTCAAACTGATCCTCTTCTTCATACACAACACAATGATACACACAGCCACAGTCAGCAGGTACAATATCCACATATCCATCTCCTCCATTGAATGCATCATCAGATGCTATATATGATAAATTCAAGTTAGATGCGAATGTATATCCTCCACCACCTGGAGATGTATTGTCAGTACCAAGAATGGCGCCACCTGTAAACCCTCCTCCTCCCCCTCCTCCTCCACACCCTCCCCCTCCCCCACCAAATCCCCCATTGCCACCCCTCAACACACTTGGTATGTTTGAAAGGTCGTTTAGTACACAGTGTGTTCCTCCTAGAGCAAAGTCTTGAATTCTGCCTAACGTTCGTCCATCTTGCTGAGTTAAGGTGTAAGATGCATCAGAAAGGGCACCTCCACCAGCACCTGCTGTGACTGTTGGTGGATTGACATTGATTCGATATCCTCTAAAACCAGCATTGTATGCTATATCTGGATCATAGGAAAATAAATTTCCATCTAAGAAGTCCAAGTAGAGATATCGACCATTTAGTGTGCTGTTCCTGAATACAGGATGGAGGTTTTGTACAGATGAGTAGTTGAGTAGACAGGAACTCCCACCACCACCTCCAGGAAGAACAAATACACGGACATCTGCACCGAGACGAAGATCTGGATGTCCAAGATAGCTTGCACCCCCGCCCCCCGCTCCACCACTGAGCTCTAAAGTTCTTTCAAAGTCTAAATCAGTTTGGTTCTGCAGCCACTGAAGGTAATTTTCGCGACACTTTGCACTGGAATTAGCATCCTGAGGAGGATCCTTGCACAGGATGTGTTCGTTTTCTTCAGAATCACATGAGCCTAGGCCTTTCTGACCAACAAGAACCAAGTAATCAGTGGTAGCGTTAAGTATGGCATATGTATGGACTATTAAACCGTGCCCATGTTCAAAATTACAAAGTCCTTTACCTCCCGCTGCCCCAGCTATTGTCAGCTTATAGAGAGCTTCTCTCGGAGGTCGAAATGACTGAGAGCCGACGAAGCTGTCACTGTGGGCATCAGTCAGTACACCATCTCGGATGATAGGAGAATCGATAGAGGTATAATACTGCTTGCACATATCGTACGTAGGGCCATCTCGTCCAGTGTGTCCACAGGGAGTGAAATGATAACGAATAGTCGAGAGGTCTATTCACATCGAAGTAAAATTGTAGTTAAAACTATGCAGGCAATGGTAAAATATACGGATGAATCTGAACTTACTTCTACGACACAGTACGGGATAGAACAGTGGCAAAGTCACACACACATAGATGCCTATCCTGAACATTTTCGCCAACAGTAATGACTAAAGTGGGCAGGGCTCTTTGTTATGCGCATGCGCAAACACTATGTACAGCCCAATGAATGACAACATTAAAAGTTCAGCTCTACTGCTTAGTATTTTGGGGTTAGTTTTTCTAAAATTTCAGTGAAGGAAGGTCTCTGGTCTGGATCATGAACATGGCATTGAGATATCAGGGAAGACAGCACAGGAGGACACTCAGAAGGACTGGAGGAGAAATAGAATCAATCTCACAGACAATAGTCCATACAAGTGTGCATAGTAATTGTTTTGTCATTATCTTAGGGATTCGTACATCACATGTAGCAGTTGTCTTTTATGAGCACGTTCAGCAATGACTTTTGAAGAGACTCCTTCAAGTGGAAGTGCTCCATAACTAACAATTTCCCACAGGAGTACTCCATATGACCTGCACAGCGTGATACATGCATGGGGTTAGATGTATACACATTAACATATATATATATGTCATTTCGGTCTGACTGACAAAGAAAGACAGACACACACACACACACACACACACACACACACACACACACACACACACGCACACGCACACGCACACGCACACGCACACGCACACGCACACGCACACGCACACGCACACGCACACACACACACACACACACACACACACACACACACACACACACACACACACACACACACACACACACAATTTCCTTTGATGTTTCATAGTGTGCATGTGCAGATTTCAAAATAAAAAGGAAAATGAGTGCATGCGCGTGTTGCTTTACACTTTTCAGATTACAAGATCACAAAAAACGCTGTACCAGACATCTGTAGCAACAGTGAACTGTCCAGATGTAAAGCACTCAGGGGCCATGGTACGAATGGGAAGAACACAGCCTCCTTCAATTTCGACACAATGTTGGGAATTCATCTTTCGAGCCAACCCAAAGTCAGCTATCTTGATTCGTAACCCAGTACCCACTGAAATTAATAAACACTTACAATTAAACAAACACAATGCTGCATTATAGTCTAACATTTACCTAAACAGTTCCTTGCTGCAATGTCTCGATGTACATACTTGAGTTGAGCTATAAACTCCAATGCTTTTGCAACCTATTAGCATGAGTACTCCTCTATAGTTATGGTATGAAGATTATCTTGTAATGACTTACATCAATAGCAAAGTTGGTGAAATATGTGTCAATTTGTGGCACTTGTGGAGTCTGAGAGTTCGGTCTGCAGAAGACATTGAGTCCAACTCAATTTCTTGAAGGAATGAATACACTATGCTTTGGAGTATGTAGTTTAGCTCACTTGTTTTTCTTCAGAAATTTGTGCAGATCTCCATATGGCATGTACTCCAAAATCATGAGTGGGGCATTGTCATCATCACACACATCATTTGTACTAACACCTGCAATAACACCAATTTACTGTAACAACAACCTCTATACACACATTGAACACCAGCAGAATAGTGTCCTACCTAGGAGGCTGACGATATTAGGGTGTGAGAATTTCTTCATCAATTCTGCCTCTTCCATGAACCTAGCCACCATCTCAGGTTCTCTACTGGACAGAGTCTTTACTGCCACAGGAAGTTCACCTTTGTAGCCTGCTATGCCTTGCTGTGTGATAAACAAAACATTACTGTGACTATAAAGTACAACTGTGTAGGTTATATAGCAGTGCATAACTAAGTCACTGGCTGTGGCCCTTCACTGCTATGTAACATGCAGATACACGAACAACCATGTACACCAGCAATAATAAAGCCACTGCCACATGTGTAACCTGCGCTTTCATGAGCAAGACTTTCCCGAATTGTCCCTCTCCAAGATCTCGCATGAAGCTGAGCTGATTTCGAGGATATTGCCATTCCTGCCAAACACACAATCATGTGATTACAACTCTTCGTTCATGCTACATTATTTACAACAAATAACTCTTAACTAGTTGAATGGGGAGTCAAGACTAAACACTCACAGAGTCATAGAAACTGCTTTTGCAACGAGAAGCATTGAAATCAAAAAAGTTAAGATCTGGTGGAAGAACTCCAGGTGACTTTTCATTTAAATGCTGTGTAGAATACAAGAAGTATAAAATGAATGAATATTTACTCAGTCGCACATATATATACCCCTGCAGTTTCATAAGCCCCTTGTGAAGGTGACCTGCATGAAGCATATCTTGTATCTGCACCCACCTTAAAGATTAACAGTAATGTTGTCTCTAAAACAGTGAAGTACTATAGCAAAATTAAATCACTTACAACACTTTTCTGGGAAGAACGGTATGCCACGTAGACACCATTATTAATCATAGATGATGGTCTAGATGCAACCCGTGTCTCAGGGAATATTTTTTCTGGCCTGTTCATTCAGAATATTTAAACACTATAATAAACATATGTGTGTACTTACTACCTTTTATGTCTGTAGCAACAAATACACAGACAGAGGAGGGTAGAGATGATCAGAAGAATAACAAAGCCTGCCACTACTGATATTAGTACTATTTCAGAAATGTCTGTATCAACAGTTGGTTGACTTTTATTTTCATTTTGTAGTATGCGTGCTAATACTGAGATTGTCACATCAGGATTTTCAAGAAGTGCAGCACGAAGGTTTGGATACCCAAACACATCCAATTCACCTGGTATGTGCACAATAAGCAAAGCCAAATGTTAATCTTCAAATGGTAACATAGAATACATATATAGTAGTCCCATGTCACTCCATCCTTACATATGCATTCAGGAGAATTACTTCTACTCACTTTTACTGGTTTCCTTCGTAATACTAACATTCATTGAGATTTCCTTCTGTATAAAACAGTCTCCTTGACTGATTAGTAGTGCTCCTGTCACTAGTACAGCAGATGACAGGAAATCGGTTGGTTCTGATACTAATACATGGCCCTCTGTAAAGTTGATCTGTATTTTGGATAGTCTATTCACCACAATGCCATACCTGTATATAAAAACACAATATCCAATAACTATAAACGAGAGAGTGATATATATACTCTGCACATCAAAAATGGCAATTTCATTGTCCTGTATATGGAAACTTAGAGTGAGTATCATGCACTATAGCATGATCCATGCATGGCATGCATACGTGTAGCACATACACATCCTGGACTGGGGCAGAGATCAGTACTATATCTTCATCTGCTCCAATGAAGGCAATTGTGCATAGAAGATCGTTTCTTGAGCTCATCGCAGTTGACTCACTCCTACCAGTACTGCTTGCACCAATGTCTTCTGTTAGCAGTGCGCTGATGCTGAAAATATTTGTTGCGTTTCCAAAGTCAACCAGCGAGAACTTGTATCCACCACCAATGTTTAAGTCCCACTCAGACTGTTCCACCTGTCTCATTTCAGCTGTGAAATTGAAGGAGTGTATTCACTGGACTAAGACAAAACCGACATCATAATTTTACACTCACTGTGGTAGCAGTCATTCATATCTGGTGCTAAATGCGTGTTATTTGGACAGAGACATTCAAACTGGTCCTCTTCTTCATACACAATGCAATCATACACACAGCCACAGTCAGCAGCTACAATATCCACATATCCATCTCCTTCACTGTTCAAACCATATTCAAGTATTGTTGGAGCCATTGATCCTTCAACTGTAAAGGAATAACCACCACCCCCCGGAACAAAATTTCCGGCCGCCACAATGGCCCCACCAGTATGCCCCCCACCTCCTCCCCCTCCCCCACATCCTCCACCCCCAGCACCAAATCCCCCCACTTCAGGAGTAAGAGTCGTTGGAACAAAAGAAGACTTGGAACACTCGGACCCTCCCTCAGCAAAAGAGTCTTCAAATATAAGTTGACTCCCATCTACTCTCCTGGAATCCTCGTCACTAATGTACCCACCACCTGCTCCTGCTTTGCAGTCATCTGCAATACTAAAGCCACGCAGTGCTTCTCTGTCTGAAATGACCGGGTCGAAGCTGTCTATCTTTCCATCCATAAACATTTGGTAGATGTCAGCCTGTGTTGCATTCTCAGAGTGTGTAAATCTGACAGTATCAATGAAATCAAGGTCCAACACAGCTGCTCCCCCACCTCCACCCCCTGACACTATGTAGGGAAAAACTTGCAACCCTTCATCATTTTCCAATCTAATCATACTTGTCCCACCTCCACCTCCTCCGCCACTGCACCCAAACACATCTAACCCTTCAGATTCCCCAACAGAATTAAGCAACAAGTTCCACCACGTCTCGTTGCATTTAGTTGCATTATTCTCAGAAATATTTGAACAAATAGAATCGGTTGGTGGATCTTTAAATTCGCATGGGCCATGCCCTTTCTGTCCTGCTAATACGAGCATTTGAAGCCCTTCCCTAAACTGCGCCTGAGCTTTGATTATTAGTCCACGGCCATAGAGAGGGCTACACAGGCCTCTTCCACCAGTTGCACCTGCTACAGTTACATTATATAGTGCAGTTCTCGGTATCCTCACCAACTGCCCACCTCGGAAAAGTGCGGGTTTTGTTTGCAAACGAATGAGGTTATCACGAGCAACGTTTGAGCCTTTCTCTCGGTAGTAATCAAAGCACTGTTGGTCTGTTGGACCCATGCGGCCAGAACTCTCACAAGGTGTCAAATGGTATCGAACTCCTGCAAGGTCTAAGTCCAAATGCATTATATCATATTGCACGCTATTCAGTGTATCAACATACGTATATACCTCTTAGCTGTCCATTGCATGCCGACAGGAGTGATAGCGTAGCCAGATATATTAGTGACTGGATGTGACAAGGCATTCTTCAGTGAGCCAATAAAAGTCCTGAGACATGCTCCAGGTGTCCTTGTCTTTGTAATTGCAAACAGTCTGCAGTGTTCTATATATGGGACGTAAACTCTAAGAAGCGGAGCATGCGCAGAAATCAGGATATGCGTGCACGTGCGCATGCAGCTGCAGCGCGTAGGTAATCCGGTCTAACACATCTCTACTTGTCATAAATGTGCCCTGCACTACTGTACAGCAGCTAGAGCCTCACTGACAGTGCATTTAGAGCAGCAGACACTACCACAACTACCACTCCATATACACAAGGTGCACATATAATCTCTATTTGATATTGTTGTTAATTAAAAACACTGATCACAGGGTGCCTTTTGACTTAGTCATATCATAATGTGCAATGTACTATTATATACATGGAAATACATGTATACAGCACACCAGCTAAGTATAGAATCTATTCAGCCCACATTTGACTTTAGTGTACATAAGAAACTGGGAAATTAGGCTGCAAGGAAAGTAAATTATGAATGTCACAATTGTGTACTGCAGATAGTGAGTGAGTAGGGGTGGAACTCAGTGAAGCATGACTCGCCTTATACAAACAGAAGATAGAAATTGGCCACAAGTCATGCCCCAGTACAAGGGGTGGAAAGATAAAGTCACTTAATGGAGGGTATGATGTCTTTGTAGCCTTAGAAGAGCTATGATTGCTTCACAGTTGCTTATTCACAAATACTTTAGTTGTAATTAAAACAAAATATTTGATGTATTATACAAGCCTCATTAAGACGTCCTGTGTTCTTGTCTGTATGAAAAGGCAAGGTAATTATTGTACGTCATCCTTTGACATGCTGGGTAGCCCATTGCCTCTATTGTTGATTACATGGGGAGGAGATGGACAACATTATATGCTTGAGAGTGTATTGCGAATTACCTGAATAGTCATTTCTGAACTACCAAGATGCTGTTAATGATGTGCTTTGGAGTATTTTTATCTCTTCCGATTTTTAATTATATCATTGTGTAAAGTTGGTAGTAAGATTATGAATGCTAGTACTGCCTCTTTCTCAGGCCTTATCATCAGATATAAGGTGAGTGAGAGGGAAAGTATGCAATGATTGCTTCTAATAAAGTCTTCCAATTGTTATGCATGGTCAGCAGAAATATGCTAGCACAAACATACTACTCTGGTCTGCTTATAATGGATCATACATACACACACACACACACACACACACGCACACACACACACACAGACACACACACACACACACAACGCACTCCTACGTGCGAAATCTCTAAGGGCCTAAACCAATAATAGCAATGGAAAGTCAGCTTCCGCATTGCTCATTAGTCGAGATATACGTACTAGACACGCCCTCTTTTTCAGCTTGATATAACGCGAGAGTAAGTTTAGTTCTTGTAAAGACAGTGCGACATAGCTAGCTTCTCCACGCTGAGACATAGTGCTACGTTAGCTAGCTCTGCAGTCATCCAAGTTGTGTGCATTAAAAGAACAACTGCAGTGTCCTGGGTCGTGCAGTGTTTGTCGAAGTGAAAAGCCGAGTAGCGCCCGAACCGCAATCTGCCTAAGTTGGCAGCTAACTACAGCCGCTATTCACCGCTTGCATTGATGCACTAATAGACCTACCTCTTCAAAATGACCCAATTGTACGTCGGAAATCTATCAGCCGAAGGCGACGAGAAAGCGATCCGGGCACTCTTTTCCAGATACGGAGTGGTCCGTGAAGTTCTCATGAAGAACGGATATGCTTTCGTGGAGTTTGAAGATGCTTGCTCTGCAGACACGGCTATGCGAGACCTGAACGGTGAGTTGATGTGTTTACTCGGAGCCTGTGTTTGATCTTCACTATTTCGATGGGTTTCTACACTGCATTTGTTCAAAATCGTATCTTTGCAGCTGGATCATTTTCAGTTGTGACATAGATACTATACTCTCTATGGTTATGGGCTCCATCGTAAGCTTTGTTGCTTTACAAATGGAGAGATACTCTTGCATATGTACCATGTATCAGTTTACTCGAATATCGATTTCAAACTGCTTGCAAAGCGACGCGCTAGAAACTAGCTTGCTGCCTCCGAGCCAACCGTTTCATGTAGACCACAAGCTGCCACCTTGCATCATTGCAAGAAGTGTGTGGCAACTGTTTGGGCTCCATCACAAAGATCCGCGGGTGTGGCTCCTAACCGTCTAAAGAGGTGTGTTTGCAAGCTAAGCACCGCGAAGCCAGTAGCAACTCGCAAGAAGCTTAGAGACTTAGTCCACGGAAATGTGGGAAGTATATCAACTTTTTTGTTTGCACAGAAGAGCCAAAAAGCAAAAACATTTGCCCATATGTTTCTTTTTGCACAGGTTCTGATATACTTGGGCACCCAATGATTGTGGAACCTTCTCATCAACAGAGACTGAGCTCCAGGTAATATGTCCTAGTGTACAGAAGTACAAAGAAGATACATTGCTGGCCTGGGTGTGGTGAGATAGATCTTGGAAACACTATTATGATATTGTAGAGTGTAGCTAAGAATCACTTAATCACCTAATTCATTAACATTCTGGCTAGTTCCTTCCTTAATTCTCTCTTCCTTCCTTCTCTTCTAAGCAGGAGAAAGCCACCCTGTGGTCGAGTTGAAGTGTTATCCATTCCACCACCCATGACTCTGCAGGTATAAAGGTAGTACTTGTATGCATGTACATGTACTTGAAAGTGAATTCTTTCTTTGTAAATGCTAATTCACTTTTGCTTGTTCAGCAAGCTATCTAAATCCCACCTCCTAATTATTTTTCAGCAAGTCTTTTTTTGGTTTGTACTTGTACATGCCACATAAACCACACTGTTAAAGGGAGGGATAGGGCCAAAGGTGGATTGAATTTACATGTTTACCTGACTAGACATATTTCTCAGGCTTCTTGTGCATGTGTAAAAACTGTTTTAATGTTTACATGTATTTCTGATGTGTCTGTGGAGCCCACAATGCTGACGAGGTACAGTAGTGGACAATGTTGTGGGCTTGATTGAACAACCCAATAGCAGAATGAGAGAATAGCCGCTGTAATAACTGATGAGAGTGATGTAATGCCAATTCCACATTACATGTATCAACCCTTGAAATCAGGACACCTTACTAATCAGGACTTAGAGGTGGACTTATTTCCTGCAGTTTTAAAATATCTACCAGCTAAACCCTAAGTAGGTATATAGGTCTGTTTACTGCTCATGTTTCAGCCTCTATACAACGAAGTTAGGCCCTCAGTTGACAAATACAATGAAGTTAGGCCCTCACTTGACCAATACAATGAAGTTAGGCCCTCACTTGTCTTTGGTGCCTCACACTATCCGTCTACTTGACCAATACCTAATGAGCTGGGCCTCAGTTGTCTCTGATATGGCAGCTTATCTCCGCCATCTCTAACTATCTGTAGTGACCTCAGTATCATATGATTCTACAACATACCAACATTACTACCTGTATTGCTGGTTATTATAGCCATGATCTCACTAGTGTACTTAGTTAACATACCAAATGTTGTGTAGATGCTATCCAAGATTGAGTATATTATTTTTAAGTTTACTGATTTATTTTTCTTCAGCAAATTGAGCAGATGCTTGTTCAGTTTGGTCCAGTGTTGAAGATGGAGATTGAAGAAAGTAAGTAGCGTGATTTGTCCTTGTATTGTTGTGGCGTGTGAGACACTTGGTGACTAGGGGGGAGGGGGGGGGGAGGGGGGCACTGCACAATTCGCTATTATATCTCTTTACCTCTCTCTCTTTCCTGAAGGTGACTTCGGTATGAAGAAGATAATTGCCACATTTGATAGCATGGAGTGTGCACAGAGGTTGGTTTAACATGTTCTACACTTAATCTTTACTGACTCAGCACACACACACACACACACACACACACACACACACACACACACACACACACTCTGAAGCCTGCTAACTTGCCTTCCTTACTGTTTACTAAGTACTAACTTGGTTTACCTGCCTACTTAGCCCTATCACTGCCAAGTACCACTCGGTGACTACCACAAATATGTTTTCATTTACATTATGCCAACAATATGAAGTGTTAACTCTCCAAGAAGATGCTCATCAGAGCCTTATTGATTTTGCAACAACATGGAATTGTCGGAACCACAAAATGTACCACAGAATGTTACTTTAGGCAATTTACATGTTAGTGTAGTTGAACAGCCAATTTCCTGTTCAGTAACTAGGTAGGTGTAAAACGTATGACATCATATTCTGTCTAGACTTAACTAGCATGTGCGCATATGTGTGTGTGTGTGTGTGTGTGTGTGTGTGTGCATGTATGTGGTTTCCTCTTGGTGTCATCAGTTACAGCTCAGCACTGTGTTGTGACCTACCCATATTTTGATGTGTGTGTGTCTTGTTATAGTGCTTTACGTACATGCGAAGAAATAGTGGACCTGATGTCTTGGTCCTCGTTTCAGAGGGCGATATGTAGAGGCTTTCGGTAGAGTTGGGACCTGAAGATGTGTCCCTATTAGAGAGGTGTCCTCATTTCAGAGGGTGGTATGTACAGGCTTCAATGAAGTTGGGACCTGAAGATTTGTCCCTATTAGAGAAGTGTCCTCATTTCAGAGGGTGGTATGTACAGGCTTCAATGAAGTTGAGACCTGAAGATGTGTCCCTATTAGAGAGGTGTCCTCATTTCAGAGGGTGGTATGTACAGGCTTCAATGAAGTTGGGACCTGAAGATGTGTCTCTATTAGAGAGGTGTCCTCATTTCAGAGGGTGGTATGTACAGGCTTCAATGAAGTTGGGACCTGAAGATGTGTCCCTATTAGAGAGGTGTCCTTGTACATTATGTGATGATTATACTTTGATTTTGTGACAATTGTACTCACTTTGATTTTCTCCACTTATTCCAATAGGGCAGCTGCCACTTATGGAGAAGAGCACTGCACTCCAAGGGTAAGCATACTTATAACGTCACTGAAATAAGCCGATGCCAGTTAAGCTGCAATGCCGCCATTTTTACTCTCAGTGTCTTGTAGTAGATCTTGGCCTCGTTCCCAGGCCCTCTGCATGTGGAGAGTGGAGTAACCTATTTCCCAATATACATGTGTATATGCCTATACATGTAGTGGTGATCATTAGCATGTGTTCATGTACATGTAGTAATTAGTGACTTAATTACACATGAGCCTACCCTCTGAAATGAGGACACCTCTCTAATAGGGACACATCACTCTCTGAAATCAGGACAGATAGTCAATGCTCACAGAACCGTGGAAATCCAGTTCCCTCGTGATAGAAGAAAGTCCGTACTTGGGAACTAAAAAAAAGGCCTTCTCATTTAAGGGTGTCCTAATTAGCAGCGTTCCTTATTTAGAGTGAATGACATAATTTGTGATCCCATACCATATGGTAGGCTTTTATTGATTAACATACCTCTTGCCTTTACTGTGGCTAACACACCATACCATCACTCAATCTATTGAACTGCCATCCTGCTTGTACCCTTCCAAGAATTTGCAGACAGGGCACAATGATGTCATGAACCTTCTACTGACATATGGTGTTATGTAGGTTTTATGGTGGCAGACTTTCATCTTGCCTGTGTTGCAAGTACATGTATATGAGCATTACTTCCTTTAATAATGAATTGATCCACTGTACTATGCTCTAGGCATAAACAGCGTCTGTTTCTGAAATATATTTGTGTGTTACTGATATGAGATACTCGTACATGAATCTGTACACCCATACATTCATTCTCCCATGTTCCAATTCTTGTATGCTCACACACAATGTAGATACTCTATGTGGAGGAGAACAGGATGAGAAATGGTCGCAAGGGGTCACCAGGACTCCCTGGCAGTCCCTCAAAGAGCAACTCCGACTTTCCACTGAGGTGACTTCAAAATTTTATTCCAGTGCACACACTAATGTGTACATTGTAGCATAGTCATAAAGTATGTGTGTATAAAGAGGTGAGGATCAATTTGTCGTAACCAAAGTAGGTGCTACTACACTTAACATTGCCAAGTGAGTAATAATGTGCATGCTCTCTCCCTCTCTCTCTCTCTCTCTCTCTTTCTCTCTTCCTCCCTCCCTCCCTTTCTCCCCCCCAACCTCCGCACACACACACACATTCATTCCCACTCTAAGAATTTTGGTTCCAAGTGACATGGTTGGTGCAATCATTGGTAAAGATGGTGCTACAATTAGAATGATCACCCAACTCACCAAGGCTAGGGTTGACGTGCACCGTCGTGAGAACATGGGTTCCACTGAAAAGGTAATATATGTCATTCAACATCTAGTACTTGGCTGTGTGGTGTTGAGTGTGCAAAAATTATATCTAGGGCCTTTACTTTAGACCCCCCTAATCAGGACCCCCTGAAATAAGGACCCCTGATATGGGTTCTCTCCTATAGAAAGCCTACATAAGAGTAAGACCCCTTTAAACAGGACCCTGAAATGAAGAGTATGCAATATATGTGTACTCCCTACTAACAGGTTAGATTGTTCAGATAGTCTCCAGGCACCACAGTCACTTCCTTAAGCACTTCTGTAGTAGTGTACACACATAAGTGGATAGTTTGCCTCAGTCACATTTATTACAGCTTTTTGTAACCTCATACTGTTGTGTAGGCAGAGTTAACGCGTCTCTAACAGCCTTCCTGTAGTAAACTTGTTAATGGGGATATGAATGACAAGACCACTACACATTAACGCAACCTTTGGTACCAGGCGTCTCTATGTCCTGTATTCATGTACACAGACGTGGAATAATGTCCTTTGGCTGCGCAGACACGATATATAGTTGTATTCATATAGTATAGATGTCCCCTTAAGTAAATACATAGGATATGTGCCAGTAATACTCGGTATAAATTCTGACATGCTAAAAGAATGTTGCGTCTCCCATCCCTCATTCAACATGGGTGTTTCTCAAGTCTACATTCACATACACGTGTGTATGTAACACCCCCACCTGCTGGGCTGATACATTGAGTTAATATGCATACTTGTGCATGTATAGAATGTACATACTTTTGACTAGCTATCAGCTTGTTTTGGTGGTGGGCTGTGCATATGTTGTGTATGGGTCATTGGGAGAGTCGGCCTCATGAGAAAGAGCAGTAGTCACAAAGTTAATCATCCACACATCTATGTAATTACATGTACATGCTTACATCATGTATTACATGCATACGTTTTATGAATACATCTGTACATGATTACAGCATGAGATAGCAGTATACTCGGCCAAATGAGAACACCCAGTGACCTCATGGCTCCTTGTTAATCACTGCAATTACTTATATTTCAAGGACCTATATTGGCAATATGATATATGCTATAGATAATATAGATACATATGTAACGTGTATATATATGGCAAGTAGCCGAGCCCAGCGGTTCCTTATGAACGAACTGTGGTTAGTTAATCTGTCTGTGAGTCAGACAATAACAACATCTTTCTCGTCAACCCACTGCTGAATCTGTCTAATCCCACCACAAATGTCTCCATTGACTTTCATTGCACATGTATTTATGATACGTTTAATACTACACCACGTGTGCTGTTTAGTTAGACTCAAACGAAAACTGGTCATATAAACACCGTGTAGTTGTACTTGCACATGTAAATGCTTACACAAAACATTTCTGTGTACATAATACAGGGTTGCCTCGCTCCAACCAAAATGTTTTCAATAAACCCTACACGTACACAACAATATAACTATGAAGAATAGTATGGAAAGTTGTTACAGAATGAAGATAACATGTGTCCCAAGACAATGGGTTGTAGGGGTATACCAGTGTGCCCTTGTTAAAACTAACTCGGGTGCACACTAAAATGCAGAACCCTCGGCACATGTGTCGCAGAATGTGCTTGTGCTTTACGGGCTTATCAGAGGAAAATGGCCAACTTGGGCTTATCAGGGGAAAATGGCCAACTTGCGTAGTACCCGTACAATGCTGGAAGGACTCTGGCTCTGCAACGGAGCAGTTTCAGAGAAAATCCCACAAAATGTCACCCCTTTATTGTGTGTTAGGTAAGCTGTGTTGTTTGTAGAACGAATGAACTTACTACAAGTGAGTTTCAGCCCGGACAGACAGACAGACAGACAAACCTAACTACCGTACCCTCGCTGCGCATGTGTGCCGAGGGTAATAATTCACGAGTCTTGTGCCACTAGCTGGTGTGATGGGTTTGTGAGAGAATGTATGTTTTGGTATAGTTGGTTTCTTTGTGTTCTAGAGTCGGTAGACTGTTGTAGGGATAGTGGTGCCGAGATGTCCATTATAGGCTTAACATGTAAAACTGCTTGTAACCCCAAAGTGGCAATTATAAGGTTTAATGTGTCACACAGCACACACACACACACCACACACACACACACACACACACACACACACACACACACACACACACACACACACACACACACACACACACAATTATGTCAGCTGAGCTGCCTCGGTAGCTTAGTTTGTAAGAGTGTCCCCTGGAAAGCTGATGGTCATGGGTTCAAGTCCCACCCGAGGCAGCCAATTTTTCTTTGAAAAATGACTGTTTCGGGCGAGTTGTGTTGTGTTGCTTTGCCTTTCTGTTGTGTTGTTGTTGTTGTTGCCTTGCCTTTCTCAGCATCTCTTGCAGTGATTGTTCATATACATATACTGTGTATTTTTTGTTGCTAATTGTTCACCCAATCTCCTCTATCTCTTCCACAGCCAATCACAATTATTGGCCCCCCTGAGTGTTGTACGGAGGCTTGTTTCCAGATCATGAAGATTATGCAGAACGAGCTTCTTATGACAAACGGAATGCTTGAAAATGGGTGAGTAAATTCCATTTTTTCCCACACTTTATCTACACTGTGCAGTTTTCAATATGCGATCTATATACATGTAAGTGATACCTATGAAGTTACATAAGGGATATATAGAGAGAGAGGTCGCCTGCACATATATGCACGTATGTACTGCAATATGTGGGTAGCTAGTAGTAAGGCCACACTAAAGTCATATGTTAATGTATGGATGCTTCCTTGTAGTAAAATGCCTTAGAAGACTTGTTAATTTCAACCTCACTCACTATAGTACATGTATATGTAGACTATGTGTCTTCCAGCTGATCTAGTGAGTGTACGTCTTCTCCCTCCCCCTCCTTCCCCTTTTCCACTTGCCCTGTTCCCTCCCTCCCTCCCCCTCCTTCCTCACTCCATCTTCGTCTTATCTAGCCATGCTATCAGCAGGTTACATTCTTCGTAATTTACAATATAAACCAACATGTCTACGATATGGTAAACCACACCAACCATTTGTCCATATATACACTGAAAGTTGAATATCAGACACCCTTAGGGCAATGTCCTGATTAGTGAGGTGTCCTGATTTCAGGGGTACATAAATTGGCATTTGTAACAGCAAAACGTGTCCTGTTTATTGAGGTATCGGTATCCTTATTTCAGGGGGTCCTGTTTAGCACTAGGGACAGAAGAAAGTTTCCTGATAGGAGTTTAATTGTACATAAAATGGCATCTGATATAGCAAACTATCCTACCTACTAAGGTGTCTTTGTATCAGGATGTTCTGATCCATTGGACAGCTGGCATTTATTATAGGGTATGCTACCAGTTCGTAGTTGTGTGGGTGTCTATATTATCCTTATAAAAACTTTCCCTGGGAATTACACGTGCTTCATAGTAGTGATGTGCCTGTAGGAGTGTGACTGTGTAGTAGAGGTTTCTGTAATATCTGCTAGGAATTAAGGAGGACATCTCTCTAGTAGTGACATATCTTGAGGTCCTAGCTCCATTGAAGTCACACACAACACACACACACACACACACACACACACACACACACACACACACACACACACACACACACACACACACACACACACACACACACACACACACACACACACACACACACAAAGACAAATGAGGGCACCTCTCTAATGGGTTCCAACCTCTATTAAAAGACGCATTTACTTTGGTATGTACATTGTACATGTACTTGTACGTGTAATGTAGATATGTAGAGACAAGTGGCTCCGCTACTGACTACTTGGTGAGCAACCTAAGGCAATTGGAATGCCATTTAACCACTGTCTATAGTAGACTTCCCACAAAATCATAAACACTGTTACGTACTTCCTGTCTGGCTGAATTTTGACACTACCAGAGAGTGTCTAGTTACATGGTCAGCGGTATTATCCCAAAACAGGTTAGAGGCATGAAGATGTGCCCCTATTAGAGAGGTGTCCTCATTTCATATGATGGTATGTACAGACTTAAATGGAGTTGGTGTGTCCCTATTAGAGAGGTGACCTCATTTCAGAGAGTGGTATGTACAGACTTCAATGGAGTTGGGACCGGAAGATGTGTCCATATTAGAGAAGTGTCCTCATTTCAGAGGATGGTATGTACAGGCTTCAATGGAGTAGAGAACCTGAAGATGTGTCCCTATTAGAGAGGTGTCCTCATTTCAGAGGGTGGTATGTACAGACTTCAATGGAGTTGGGACCTGAAGATGTGTCCCTATTAGAGAGGTGTCCTCATTTCAGAGGATGGTATGTACAGGCTTCAATGGAGTAGAGAACCTGAAGATGTGTCCCTATTAGAGAGGTGTCCTCATTGCAATGTACATGTATGTTCAGAACCTACACTATAATTACCAACTGAGTTTTAATTTTTCCCTTTGTCCCCTACAGAAAATTCAACGAACCCCTGCCAGTTGTCCCCCTAAAGGTGCTGGCACACAATGAACTGGTTGGACGGGTGATAGGGAAGGGAGGAAACACACTGAAAAGAATCATGTCTGAATCTGGAACCAAGATTACCATCTCAAAGTGAGTCCAAACGCTAGTATGGGGAGAGGAGTGATTGTGAGAGGTTTCCCTCCCTCCCTCTCTCTCTCTCTCCCTCCCTCCCTCCCTCCCTCCCTCCCTCCCTCCCTCCCTCCCTCCTTCCCTCTCTCCTCCCTCCCTCCCCCCCTTCCTTCCTCCTTTTCCCATGCCTCTTCCCCTTTCTCCCTCCCTCCCTCCCTCGTCTGCCCGCCTAGTGTAGCCACATCAGAACACATTGCCACTATGCTAAGCAAACCCCACCCAAATATGACCATACACTCACCACCAGCCTGCACGGTCTGTGTGCGTGACTACTGCACAATTACTAAATTCATAGCTCAAGTGACCCTCAGTAGTACGGACACAGGAAATAGTTACAATTGCAATCTCTGCCCAGCACAAACCTCAGGGCTGATATATCCTTTCTGTGGAGCACACTATACTGTGTGTGTTCAGTAATGAATGAGTGATGAATATCATGGGTGATTTATTGCATGTGAATTTCAAGGCTGTTAATTGGATTTGCAGATGCTTGCCTTGCTAATTGCATAGTTTCTAGGTGGTGGGTTTATACAGGCAGACACATGACGCATTGTGATTATCTTTAAAGCTTGAAGCGGTACATTCTTCCTGTGTGATCATTCACAATTTATAGCATTTGTTGTGGCCAGATTAGGAGTCCGGACATCAGGGGTCGAAAGGCACACAACAGGACCATTCTGTTTTGAAGGGAGCCAGAGAGAGAGAGAGAGAGGGGGGGAGGGAGGGAGGGAGAGAGGGAGGTAGGGTTCAGGGTGTTCCAATTAGCGGGCTCTACAGTAGTATCTATACAGCTGGTGCATAAAAGAAGTGTAGATTCAGGTGCGCACTTGCATTTCTTCTCTGTCTAGTTTTGTCTCCTTCTGTATGTGTGTGATTGTCCCAGCCTGCTTATAGCTTCCTCACCAGCTCACCTGGTAAGAGCATCTGTCTTGAAGACAGAGCATTTGAATCCTTAGCAGCTCAGTCTGTGAGTCATTTATGCTCCAGCTGCAATATGAATCCAGTTTCATGCACCAAAAGTACTTGCGTACATGCACCTATGCACATTTACATACAAATTGTATCACTGTTTCCAATTTTTTCAAACTGTGGCTTATGCAGCTGCTCACCTTTCTGACCACAAGCACGCGTGCTTAAAGTGCAGACATGCAAGCATGTACCCTTAGAACATTGATATGATTAGTTACACCACAACCACGTCAAATAGTGGAATACCTAGACGCTACAAAATTACCAATGTTACAAAATACATTGTGGGTTTGATTTAACCTCAAAAAGTTGATATGTATATCAAATTATGTAAAAAATAAATATTTGTTTAGCTATTAAATTCCTTTGCCCCTCCACTTGGCTGCCACTTCATCACCCTTGACAACTATTGCCGTTAGTTACTAATTTTGATCATGAAGTACCAGATTGTAATGTAATGTAATGGCACTGTCGTAGTCGTCTAGACAAATTATGTAATACTCGTTTTATAATTAAGCACACTTGTCTCAAATATGTACGTACATTAATTAGTAAAGATACTAATTGATTGTCTAATTGCAGAGCACCATTTTAGTTTTTATTACCAGTACATGTCTATGGAGATACTCGTGTATAAATGTTGGCATATTACTTCCTCTCTATCTTTCCTACTCTCCTTCTGTCCCTCTCTGCCTCTTCCTCCCTCCCTCCCTCTCTCCTTCTCTTTCTCTCTCCCTCCTCCCTCCTCCCTCCCTCCCTCCCTCCCTCCCTCTCCCCTCTCTTTCTCTCTCCCCCATCCCTCCTCCTCCTCCTCTCCCTCCCTCCCTCTCCCCACCCTCCCCTCTCTCCTCCCTCCCTCATCTCCATCCAGACTGAAAGACCTAACAGCCTACAACATGGAGAGAACAATCACAATCCTTGGAACTATCGACAACTGCAAAAAAGCCGAGTCACTTATTTCAGCAAAACTGAGAGCTTCATACGAGAGTGATATGGCACAATTCATCCCTGTCAGCGTGAGTCATATACTAGTGGAATGCTATGCATTGTTGGCGAGCGGGAGAGTGTGCACACAAAATTAGAAGCACGTATAATGATATGTACATTGCCCATCACATATAAAAAATCGGTCCGTTCACATGACTAGGAGGGCTCACTCAGCTTGCCAACTATACAGGAAGTGCACCTTTGCCATCTTGGTAAAGCTGAAAGTCGATACATTGGGATGGATTTCATCACTCAGAGCAAGTTATTGAAAGTCTAGGACAGGATTTGAACCCAAGTATAGATACCAGTTAGACAGGTCCACAGGGAATGCATACTGAGTACATACCTTGTGGTATGTGGTGCACAGTGGGTGTATGTGTGTGCTTGAGGTAAAGGTTAGACAGGTTCACAAGGAGCCTATACTATGATACTGTACTGTACTGCATTATAGCTTGTGTGTAGTATCATTTTCTGCACAATAGTGTTATATGTGCTTGCTTATGTGGATGTGTGAGTGTGAGGGTGGGATGAGTTATGTGTGAGTGTGAGGGTGGGATGAGTTATGTGTGAGTGTGAGGGTGGGTGAGTGTGAGGGTGGGATGAGTTATGTGAGTGTGAGGGTGGGATGAGTTGTGTTGAGTGTGAGTTTGGATGAGTTATGTGTGAGTGTGAGGGTGAGTGTGAGGGTGGGATGAGTTATGTGTGAGTGTGAGGGTGGGTGAGTGTGAGGGTGGGATGAGTTATGTGAGTGTGAGGGTGGGATTAGTTATGTGTGAGTGTGAGGGTGGGATGAGTTGTGTTGAGTGTGAGTTTGGATGAGTTATGTGTGAGTGTGAGGGTGAGTGTGAGGGTGGGATGAGTTATGTGTGAGTGTGAGGGTGGGATGAGTTATGTGTGAGTGTGAAGGTGGGATGAGTTATGTGTGAGTGTGAAGGTGGGAGGATTTGCTAGAGAATACATGGAGCAACCAAGGGACCTCTTGGTCAAGAAACTGCTGTTCAGGACAGCCACATTAGTGAAACTACTCCTGTAGTAGGCCGAGCTGCTAGAGTAATGTGGGTAATAATCTTATCTGTTAGTTCACACAAAACCAGACAATTCGCTACTACGAACTTGGCACAACCGTATAGTTGTGCTCCCATAGGTAATGTACAGCTGCTTGTGTATACAATGACAAAGTGAGGGTATAATGGACACTTTGTAAAGCTGGAGTTTGTGCATACAGAATCCACCCAAATACACTAGTACCGATATGGGTGGATTCTGTGCAGAGTAGAGTTTTGGTAGTAGGGAGGTCACATGCACACTCTTGTAAAAGCTACAAATCACATGGAATGTCTTAATGAGAGGTGAATATTGTGTGGGCCTGGGTAAGGTAGCCACTAGCATATATGGGTCATTGAGTAGTGTCCATTATTATTCAGAGACACACACACACATGTAAAGTTATCAAATGATGGAAACACTATCAACCAACATCAATGCCAAGTCATTATCAAAGATCCTGAAAAAACTCAGGATCCAGCTGGGATTCGAACCCAGGACCTTCTGATTACTAGTCAGACACTCTTACATAAACCTCTGTAATAAGGCCACCTCTCTATAACAGCCACTTGGTTCTGTCCCAAAAGTGATCATTTTTTAGAAGTTCTACTCTTCTTTCCTACAGGAACAGACCCAAGGGGTATACTCACAGCCACCCAATCTCTCTCCATCGCCAACAAACCTTCCTCCTATTCCCCCGTCTCCCAGTGCGCTATCCTCGGTGCCCGACCTCCGTAGAATGCCCCAGTCACTTCCTGCCACGCCCACAAGTGTCCGTACCTTCACAGACTTTTCCGGTGAGCATAAGCGTCTCACAACGCTGCATGGTTCGACGGGAGCTCTCGAAGTGAGTAATCTGGGCGGATTTAAACTCTCTGCTATTGCTATGAATGGTGGAATGAATGGAATGGGGAATGGGAATATGCCTGTGGTGGTGGGTCAAGGGTCAGTACCGATGAATGGGAAGTTTTCTGGAGCATTTGAATCCTCCATTGATGGGTTCGTCAAAAATGGTGCTATGAGCACCCCTACTACTCCTCTGCCTGATTTTAACCCCATGGGAACTTCCAACGGAATGCGAGGCGTTAACGGGCTTAACTCGATCAACAAGACCTCGCCTCCAAATCTCATTCATGCTCCAATCTCTGAAGTCGACGACGAAATATCGGATGTCTTCACCACACTTTCTGTTAAAGATCCGATGATAGCTGCTCCGGGATATGGGCGGGGACGATCACGTCGAAGCAGTGCCCCAGTCAATACGTCCGTACAGCAGTTGTGGTCGATCGGGGACCAGGGTTGTAGCGAAAATTCAAATGGAGGGACCATGGGGGGTATGGGGGACTTGGGAACAGGGGGAGAAATTGGAAACCTCGGCAGCAGTCGAAATTATGGGAGCTCAAGTTTTAATGGGTGGAATGCAGTGACTACTCTCGCTCCAGTACCCATTTCAGTCCCGTTGACTCAAGCTCCAGTTACTGTTTCTAGTATCTGGTCCAGTGCACTCCAGCCTGCTGTGACCTCGCAGAACAGTCGACCCAACAGCCAGACGAGCAGCTATTCCAACTCCTCCGAACAAGGGAGCTCCTCCCTTTCTGCCTTTAGTCCAATCTACTCCCCAACAAATTCCGCAGCCAATGGATTCTTCTCCCACGAGGCTGTTTCGTCCGCTTCGTCACTTCTCACTAGCAGTGTATCGATGGCCGAGACGCACAGCTCCGCCCCTGCTTTCAAGGTATATACTGTTGCAATTTCTCACCTCTTACTCGTGTCAAATTTAGTGGGTATCTGATATCATGTGACTAATGAATAACACTATGTGATATTCACATGACCACTTGGAAACACTAGCCTAGTTTTGCATGGGGCAGCATATCTTGCGCCAAGGGTAGCTTATCCCATTCAAATCTAGGCCCCTCCCTTCTCCCTCCATTACTCCCCGATTACTCCCCTACCACACGGAGCACTGGACACTGTGTCGCCATGGAGGAGAGATAGAGGCAGCTGCCTATGTGTGGCAATCATAACCACTAAAGAAACTGTTGTCATACCTGGCATATGGAGGCGTTGTACCTATCAAAACTCCAGTACCTTATCTGCACATACACTCTTGACTGTAGTAATATTTAACGACCATTATTCAGCTCTAAGTGGTGCGTTGTAATGTGCTTCTGGGGTCGTTATATAGCATGTGGTGTGGAAATTGATACTGTTCTCTCAACGAGGGACACACTTTAGGTACTCTTGAAGTCTGTTTATAGCACCCTCTTATCACACATCTTCTGTACATACCACCCTCTGAAAAGAGGATACTTCTCTGATAGGGACACATTTTCAGGTCCCAACTCCATTGAAGTGTGTACATACCACCCTCTGAAATGAGGACACCTCTCTAATAGGGACACATCTTCAGGTTTCAACTCCATTGAAGCCTGTACATACCACCCTCTGAAATGAGGACAACTCTCTAATAGGGACACATCTTCAGGCCCATTGAAGCACCATGTACACACCCTCGAACCTCCCAATATTCATAATCTGTTATTCCTATAGTATGAGAGTTAATGTGTGTTACATACATGTCTCCATCATTCAACAGCCACTGACAATGGCTGCCACCAGCTCATATCCCGACAGCATCCCAACTAGTGTAAGTGACATTACAGGCAACGTGACATTACATTTTACAAGTTGTCTTCTCATCCTCACCACAGACCATCACATCCGTGATTCCTGAGGAAGATGACACGTCATCTCCTTTTGATCATGAACTTGTTGACGAGATCCCACTCCCAGGCACGGTACGTTGTTGAGTTACACATACACTGAACACAGCTAATACACACGTACAAGGAACATACTTCTGTAAGAAAGATGAGTTACTTTTAGGGTCCAATTCCAGAGTCTGGACATATACGGAAAACGTGTATAGCACACTAGAAGAAAGGAACCAGAAACCTCACCCCAACAAACCAAACAAACCAAACAAGAATTTTACCCCGGGTTATAATGTTCTAAAAATTCACACCTCATTTGTGTTGTGTGTTGTGCATTTTAACATAGATATTGATTGTACTCTCGCTTTTCTTCCACAACACTCAAATCATTCGCTGTGTTTTCCCATGTCCCCCCTCATACACACATACACACATACTCACATACCATATTCACATACACAGGGGGTCCCACACTGGTGAAAACACCCCTTAAACTTCAAAACATCATCTCCTACACTTCAATTGCAACCTACCCAATGAACAGTTTTGTGATCAACTCCTATCCGACATTTCCCCCTCATCGTACGTTCACCCTCCCCCTCCCCCTTCCCCTGTCACCCAACAGTCTTCTCCATTGCACGTCAACTCACTCAAAATGTAAATACACTCCCGTTTCATCCATACGTTTGTTCGCCCGTCAAATCATTTATAGTGTTTGATTCAATTGAGTCCAAATTGTTTCATACTCCTTATTATCACCATATATGAACTACCATTCTCTCTAGTTGATTGCTACTGTCACTTCCCCACTGTATTTACTCCTCGACTTATTTTTTGAGCGTCAAATTCAACTATTCTGATTTATATAGTATTGTTCACATCACTTCTTCACCGTCTCAATTTCTATCTCCCCATCATCTCACTCCCAGCGATGATGTAATCCGTTACCATAGCAACCAGCTTCACTATTACAGCATATCATTATCGTGACTAGAACCCCCATCATCGTTACCAAATTTCTTTAATTTGTAAGTACTTATTCTCTCATCTCATAGACACTTGCCAAATCTCCAAACTCTTAAGTTTTTTTCAATCCATTTTCTCTCTCATTTTCCATCAATTTGTATGTTCGAGAAACCAACCAACTACGGGATTCACAGGTAAAATTTTCCTGACCACAATGGTACAAGCCAGTCAAATCCTGTTGCTCAGCTAGTCACTTCCATCGGTGCTACTCATCGTGATGTATATAATATGATTGTGTGTGTGTGTGTGTGTACAACTCTGCCGACAAAAACTTCTACCCTCTGTCTCATGTCTCATACCCATTCTCTCATTCTGCGTGTCTCATTCTCCCATTCCCAAATTGATTCCGTGTATACAGTGTTTCATGCAACCAGCCAGCCCATTCCAGACCCAATTAATTACATCATAAGCCATATCTCACCCAAACAGCTGAACCATATTGTTCCCCCGACTGATTTTATAACCACTTGAGTGTATTAGATCATTGAACACAGTGATATAGTTACATGTATACATTAGAGAACTCAGAACTTTGTCTCTCCCTTATGGACTATCAACTATACTGCAGTCACGGTCACTATCTAAATGTGTGTATATGACCAATTGTACATCAGTGTGTGTTTCATTGGATATGTGACTTGAATTATTAGTGTTTGACTAAAAATGTTGGAGAACTAAAATATTTAGTGTACTTGAAAAATTTGACTTCTAAATTTATTCATGGTTTGTGTCCATAGTGACAGTTAGCCCTGCCCAGACCACACCCATCTCCATGATAGGTGAATACACCTTCCAATCAATCAACAGGACTTTGTCATCACTTCAGATACCTGACTGCTAAAATTTACGCATGCTTTGTTCCACATTATATATATAGTGACAGCTGGCCCTGACCTAATCAACAGGACAGCATTTGCTGCTTAAGATACACTGGCCAAGTTACCCGATCTATAGCTGGCTAAATTTAGCGTGTACAGTGGAACCTCTCTAATCCGGACACCCTTGGGACAGAAGAAAGTGTCCCGATTAGTGAGGTGTCCTGATTTCAGGGGTTAAATTGTACACAAACATGGAATTTGGGACAGCTAAAAGTGTCCTGTTGATTGAGGTGTCCTCATTTCAGGATGTTCTGATTAGAGGGGTTCCACTGCATACACATCACTATAGCACATATTTGAGCCGCAAAATTTTGCAGATTGGCCTAAAAATTATGCTCAAGAAGTCAGTGATGTGTATAGTTGTGTAACTAATGATAACCAAGAGGATTCCACGAAATATTCCAAAGTAACAATCCGTGAAATTGTAAGCCTCAAGTGTTGTGCACTGGAATAATGCAGAACTTTGCATGCATTGACGTAATTGAGCATGTGTGCTTTGGCCGCATGTGCATACCAACTTCATTACTTTTGCACACGAATTGAAATTACTTTTGTAATGACACTTAAAACAATACACACAATATATATATTTCAAGGTTTTTTATAGTTAGGAACAAATATATTGATACCTACTTCCCTCCTCGACTGCACTGGTCCTGATAGTACATCGGCCGATTTTGCTTTCCTTCTGCAAGAGAGAATGTCATATAGTAGACACAATAAGTACAGCCTCACTCCCATATTGATAGTAGTCAGGGTTTAATCCAAGGGGGGGCACAGGGGGGCAAATGCCCCCCCAAGGATTTCAGTTGCCCCCCACCATCAACAATCCCTCTCCTGCCCTGCCAAATGTGCCCCCCCCCCCCAAGTTTCTACAATTATTAATTTTGCCCCCTCAAGGACTCATATCTAGATTAAACCCTGGTAGTCTTAGTGGTAAATGGTAGACATAGCCTGTAAGCGTGCTGTCGATTACGTCATTAACATCCGTAGCCCTAGCCTAGCTGACGTAATGTGAATGATGTAATGCGGATACATAGTTTGAATTACGTCATTTACTTGTACCATTACGTCGACTAGGTTAGAGCGAGATAGGCAGGGCTAGCTAGTTAGGGCAAGGGTGGTAAGAGGGTGGCTGACTAGTAGAATGTTGATGACGTAATCCACAGAGTGCTTACACCCATGTACCCTCTCCCAGATTAGGTATAGTGTCATCTATGACCTTTGACCTGTGCACAAACATCACATGCTGGAATCAATGTGTAAGGCTAAGTGGTGTGTAAGAGGGAAGACAGCCTGGTAAAGATTATACACAGCTGTACTGGAGCCAACAAAAATGTAATTATTCTCCATTAGAAACAGACCCATCTTCCCAAATCAGCCTCAAGGCGCTACCACTATACAATTACAGCTAGTACTTGTCCAAGCCCGAGGAGTGTAGCCCAGACCAGGCTCCCACCCACAGTTTACTTAGGTAATTGGAATAGGTAGAGCAGTTTTATCGTGAAAATCAGTACTACAATCATCATGTTATGTTGTGGGTTACCCAAAAACTGGTAAAATCCTGCAGAGACTATGTAAACTGTGTCTAGGAATTTTTTATGACTACTGCAATTCTTGTTGGTGAGAAAAACTGGCAAAATCCTGTAGCACTTTTAGATAATGCTGTGCTTTGGGGTATGTAAACTATGTCATGAATAATGGTTGTTGGTGAGAAAAAATGGCCAAATCATGCAGCCTTTTTGAACAGTGTTTGAACAATGTAAACTGTGTCTATGAGTAATGGAACTGCTTTTTTGAGAATGTCCACACTTCTGGGACTTTTGGTGCGCTTTTTCGGGGATTAAAACCACACAATGTGGCATTTGGATAGCAGAAGGCATCCTTGTATCGAGGTTCCTTGATTTTGAAAGTGGAAAGTGCAAATTGGTTTACTTTTTCCGTTTCTCCTCTTGCAAAGTCAGCAGTAGTTCCTTCCCATAGTCATCTAGAGCAGTTGAAAAGTTGTCTACATCCTCAGGATCGTACTGAAGATCCTAGGGAAAAATTTTAATTGGGGTAAAAAATGTGGCAAGAAGCATGGAAAAGTTTTAACTGGTGTAAATATTGGCAAAAAGGTGATTGGGTTCTAAAGTACAGGTAGACATTGTGAGGAGGGAGTGGGGAGAAGAGGGAGTGGGGAGAGGAGGGAGAGTGGTGAGAGTGGGGAGAAGAGGGAGTGGGGAGAGGAGGAAGAGTGGTGAGAGTGGAGTGGGGAGAGGAGGGAGAGTGGGGAGAGGAGGGAGCATGGGGAGAGGAGGGAGTGTGGTGAGAGTGGGGAGAGGAGGGAGAGTGGGGAGAAGAGGGAGAATGGGGAGAAGAGGGAGAGTGGGGAGAGCTTGGGTATTTAAGTAGGGAGGGGAGAGTCACCTTTATTCCAAGTGTGTCCCCATCACGGATATTCAGGGGACAATTTTTTAAATTAGTCAAATTTCCTCCTTTGTTTTTCTTGCCTCGCCCTCTCTTACCCACCCCTTCTTTCTGGAAAAAAAGTTGATAAAGGAGACTATCATTAACTGTACTTACGTAGGGGTACAGTTGGTAAAGCAGCTGTTTAGAACACAGCATTGTGGGACATGAGCCGGCTTGCCTTGCTGTCCTCAAAAGGTGTCCTGTTTATCAAGGTGTCCTCATTTCACTATTTCATTTCAAAAGTATCCTGTGTCCTTCTCAAAACCATCCTGCTTATCATGTGCCGTCAATTAAAGGGTGTACTCATCCCTTAATAAGGTTCCCATTGTACATTTACATATAAACAATAGCTAGAGTATACATATCATGTGCTGAGTTAGCAAGAGTGAACCCATTGTGCTTGACAATATAATGACATTATTATACACCATACACATTGGCAAAAAGGTGATGAGGTTCCAAAGTACAGGTAGAGGGAGAGTGGGGAGAAGAGGGAGTGGGGAGAGGAGGGAGAGTGGTGAGAGTGGGGAGAAGAGGGAGTGGGGAGAGGAGGGAGAGTGGGGAGAGTGGGGAGAGTGGGGAGAAGAGGGAGCATGTTGTCATATGACTGGAGTAGCTCACAAGGTAGCTGTCTTGTAAGCGTATCCATTCAAATGTGTCTGGTCGATGTTTAGCCACCACCAGTCTGTGGACTGGGATATCTAGTAGCACTGATAAGTGCTTCACAAGCTCGGAGGGTTTGGTGGAGTGACTTGTGTCATATACCACCTGCAGAATGTAGAGCAGTCGGGGAGGGGGGGAGGGGGGAGGATATCACACTTAGAAGATTTTACTACAGGACACCCTTCTACAGTGCACCCTTACCCTTCTACAGGACACCCTTACCCTCCTTACCGAACCCTTCTACAGGGCACTCTTCTACAAGGCACCCTTCTACAGGTCACCCTTACCCTCCTTACCCTTCTACAAGGAACCCTTCTACAGGACACCCTTCTACAGGGCACCCTTACCCTTCTACAGGACACCCTTCTACACGGCACCCTTCTACTGGACACCCTTCTACAGGGCACCCTTCTACTGGACACCCTTCTCTTGTCCCAGTCCCACTGCATACCTCTGCTGGAGGTCCATAGCTCCGCCTACCAAGAGCTCTACCTTGAATATTGAGCACAACAGCAGTTGTTCTGCAGAGGTCAATGAGAGAAGAGAATACATACAGTGCAACCACTCTGATTGACATGCACGAGATAGAGTGTCCTGATTATTAATGTGTCCTTGTATCAAGGTATTAGGTGTCGAGATTAAAGCAACTGTACACTTAGGTGAGGGGGGGGGGCAATGCCTGGGTACAAGGCTACTACACGCTATGCAAATTCACCCTCTAATAAACTCACGGTAGGCACTCCTCATAGTCCAAGATGGTCACACACACCTGGGAGCCGGTGGCCAATTTGTTTCTCCTATAGCAAAATGACAGACATAGCTTGAAATATAACTGTCTGTCAAGAACTCTCTCCCTTTGATGTGGTCAGTAGAACCTATCTAATTGGCGAGCATAGCGAGCCCTCCTAGTGAACTCAACGGGCAATTTTTCTATATATATATGTATGTATGTATGTAACCGACCGGCACTGTACATACCGTAATGTTATACGTGCTTCTAGTTTTGCGTGCGCACTCTCGTGCTCGCCAACAATGCCTTGCATTCAACTAGTATAGATATTGTTGAAGTGGCTTGATTGTCGAGGTATCATAACATGTAGCTCAGAATGGTACGGTTCTAAATACAGTACACCCTTCTACAGGACACCTTTTACAGGTTGTTGGTCACACCTATGTTTGTGGGTGTGGTCAATGACAGCAGTGCCATGGCAACGAGTATGTTCAGTATTGTCATTGAAGGCATTCCATGCTACCCCAAACCGAACCCTAATGTCATTGTGTCCAAGAATAACAATACAATTACTAGCACTACCTCAGCTACTAGCGCTACTTATAACATTAGCTACTTGTACGTACGTATACATTTTACTACCAGTGCTCAGCCAAGGGAAGCATCCACATAATGTAGTGTGATTTCCTGTACAGTGGAACCCCTCTAATCAGGACACCCTGAAATGAGGACACCTTGATAAACAGGACATTTTTGCTGTACCAAATGCCATGTTTGTGTACAATTTAACCCCTGAAATCAGGACACCTCACTAATCGGGACACTTTCTTCTGCCCCAATGGTGTCCAGATTAGAGAGGTTCCACTGTATATACATTCCCTACTCCTTTATGTGAGCCACCAGATCATTTTGATGGAAAAATTAAACAAATTTATGGTGTCCTGACTACAGTGGAACCTCTCTAATCTGGACACCATTGGGGCAGAAGAAAGTGTCCCGATTAGTGAGGTGTCCTGATTTCAGGGGTTAAATTGTACACAAACATGGCATTTCAGACAGCTAAAAGTGTCCTGTTTATTGATGTGTCCTCATTTCAGGGTGCCCTGATTAGAGGGGTTCCACTGTAGAGAGGTTCCACTGTAGAGAGGTTCCACTGTATGCACAATTCAGATATTTTGTATGTACATGTATGTATGTGTACCTTATTGTGTGTTGTGGTTGTTTGAAAACCTTTCCCAAACGTCCATTCACTAACTCCCTCACCCTCACAAATCCTAGAGTAGGTGTCAACGCATTCTGCAGCTGTATAGCATAGATATACATGTACGGTGATTACACACACACACACACACACACACACACACACACACACACACACACACACACACACACACACACACACACACACACACACACACACACACACACACACACACACACACACTTAGAGTTAACACAATTGGGTTACCTCACTAATCAGGACACCTCACTAATCGGGACACCTCACTAATTGGGACATCTCACTAATCGGGACACCTCACTAATCGGGACACCTCACTAATTGGGACACCTCACTAATCAGAACATGTCCTTCAGTCAAAATTCCACTGTATAATAATACTAACTGCTGGCAGCGTTAGAATGAGTGCCTTCAGTTCTTCCATAGAGGAGTCTCTGTGTATCTCAATAGCATCCAACTCCATCAGAGAGCCAGGCAGGGGGGGATAGTAATCAGAAGGTGACCGAAGATGAAGTGGTACCTGTACGATTATATTTGTGGTGAATGAATATCATATTCTGATACCACAACTGCTCAGGCCTGCCTATGGTATATAAGTCCAAGCTGTTCCGTGGCGCAACTACACATAATATATTGCCCCAAACACACTGCTTGGCCAAATTATCACCATACCTCTTTACTTTCTTGTTTGTGTGCCTCAGGGGTTAGCCCCTGCTCGTTACCATCACTAATAACTACAGAAGAAGTGTAGAAATATGCTAAGTACAGTCACCTGAAAATACACCATTGTCTTCTACGCTAATCAGGACACTTTCCTGGGGGCGTCCTATTAACTAATTAGATTGAGTGTCCTAATTAAGAGTAATGAAATTTTGTCCTCATGTTACCTGTCACATGATCCATGACCCAAGAGAGTAGTCCTGTGCCTTGTGATGGGTCAGTGAGGTAGGTAGGCTGAATAGTGGGTGATGATGGCGTGTAGAGAAAGACGTTGAGCCTTACAAAGTTCTATGTCAGTTGGGAGAGAGAGAGAGAGAGAGGGGGGGGGGGGGGGAAGGGAGAGAAAGAGAGGGAGGGTTGGAGGGAGGAGAGGAGAGAGAGAAAAGGTCACAGTGACAGGAAGGGATGGTGGGAGAGAGGGAGAGAGAGAGGGACAGAGAGAGGGAGGGTAGAAGGAGAGAGAGAGGGAGAGAAGGAGGGAGGAGAGAGGGAAATTCAAAGGAGTCATAAAATGATACATGCAGCTGCAAGTTTTACCTTAGGGGGTAGTTTTCCCTCCTCAATCAGTAACAGGTCACCTGACTTGATCTGTTCTTTATGCAGCATCACTGTCTACAAACACACAAAAAAAATTAGCCATAACACTCTACACATGTTCACTTATGTCCAGTTTCATTAACGGTGAGTTAACTTAACCCCTTGTCTGAATAGAAAGCATACCCTTGGCCTCGTGCTCCCCCTCCCCCTCCCCTCCCATTCCTATGCCCCCTGCAGTAGAGGCTGGTTACATGTACCTCATCTTCCAGCACATTATCTGCCTCACCACACCAGTTGGTTCTACGTAAATGCCACAAGGACCCTAGGGAAGGAGACAAGTAGCAGAGGGAGAGGAGGGAGGGAGGGAGAGGAGGGAGGGAGGGAGAGGGGGGAGGGAGGGAGAGGAGGGAGGGAGGGAGAGGAGGGAGGGAGGGAGACAAGTAACAGAGGGAGAGGAGGGAGGGAGGGAGACAAGTAGCAGAGGGAGAGGAGGGAGGGAGGGAGAGGAGGGAGGGAGGGAGAGAGGGTTACTAACATGGCAGACGAAACCTAAACAAAACAACTACTGCTTCTCTAACTACCTTATTTGTATTTTAATCAGACACATCATTCATTGCTTCCCTCTCCCATTATTTATACATACAAGTACATACTGACCTTCTAATCCAGCTGTTTGTGCCATGATGGAGCAGCACCTAGCAACGGTAGTGTCTTGATCAACAGTCACTTCCCATTCTCTAGATCCTCTAGACAGTGCACATCTTAGAACCAACTGTGGGGAGTCATTAAGAGGAACCCCTCCAATTAGTAAACCTGACATGGGTGCATATACCATTGTGCATAATACAGTGGAACCTCTCTAATCCGGACACCATTGAGGCAGAAGAAAGTGTCCTGATTAGTGAGGTGTCCTGATTTCAGGGGTTGAATTGTACACAAACATAGCATTTGGGACAGCAAAAGGTGTCCTGTTTATTAAGGTGTCCTCATTTCAGGGTGTCCTGATTAGAGGGGTTCCACTGTAGTATACATGTTACCTGGTTAGGGGTGGGTGCCAGTCCAGGTTCCAGGATGATGTGGTGTCCCTGAGCCACTCCGGCTTGGTCCAGGGACTGGCTCTCATGGAGAGGAGGGCCGTCATCCAGCCTTAATCTCCCTCCCCCTACAGAAAGAGAAGGCACATCTTATAGCCAAGGCTTATAACCCCAGCCAAATGATGATGTTGGTAGCTGTAACGCTAGCTGTGGTACTAATATTCCATATTAGCTTCTTGCTGTGGTAAAAGCCATAGTCTGGCTAGACCCAGCTGACACCTATTGTTATAGCCAAGGCCTACCTATCCAGGTAACAGCTATAGCCCCAATAAACACTTAGCTGAGGAAATTAAGCCTGCTTTTTCTATAGCACATTAGCAGAAGAGAAATAACACAGAGAGGAGCAGGACATGAGATGCCCAGCCTAGAGAACTGGAACAGTGAGTTAATTATCACCATTTTTCTCCAATTAGAACATATGTACTTTCAGAGCACACATACATACATTGGAATGTATATTTGGAAATAAATTGAGTGTTTTATACCTACACACAGAGATATGCCCGACCCTATGCACCACCACAACACTCTCACCCATCAATTATGTGACAGAGAAGGGATACTCAGTACACACTGGTACCTTCACTAGGAGCATTTCTAGTGCTTCATTCCATTCCCACACACACCAACCCAACCTATAACCACCACAGTATAAAGCAGCTGCTTTATGTATAGCTTTCTCCGTGTGTTAGTCAGAATGTATTGTTCTATGAAGTAAGAGTAGTACTTTGGAGAGAGAGAGAGGGAGAGAGAGTGTGTGTGTGTTTGTGAAGGAGGAGGCTAGACTACAACCATGAAGTCTAGGGTAGTGTTTTGCAATGTACTGCTTAGTCTTCTACTACATCTACCATCTCCTTCAAACCATGCTCTTGCATTGGAAGGTAAGCACAGAATTATGATGAAGAGTCCCCGAAATAAAGTCTGATAAATTATGGTACTCAAATCTCATACTCTGTGTGCATTTTAAACCCCTAAACTGGATATCTCACTAATCAGGACACTTTCTTCTGTTCCAATAGTATTAGTAATACAGAGAGATCATACAGTATAGGCAGGAGTGTATGGCATGTTAATGCCTCTAAGCACGCGTGATAGAGCTATAAACACGCGTGTAAATTTTATCCCCTCCCCAGCTTGTGATCCTGTCATCACTCAGACAAAATTGCCTCCAGGCTGTTCTCTAAGGCCACAAGACCCTGAAAACAAAATGGTCTTAGAAAACGGCGACTCACAGACTTCTTTTGAAAGAGCGGTTTGTAGTATGGATGAATGTACCACAGACAGAGGTACATGTAAAGACAAGGATGCCATATGTTGCTGCAGAGCTCAAAGAGTCCAGAGAGTGAATATTTCATGTGCGGACACAACTGTCGAGAAGCAGTTAGATCCACAACTAACGAAAAATGCCACTCAATGCAGCTGTATGTCGTGTGATGATGTAATGGTTAAGGTACGACTCAGCGTCAAGGGACCGGGTGATGACGGTCTGATAGCAGTAGCACAAATATTTGACACAGAGACAGAGGACTTAATAGGCTTGACTCTCTACAACGGGATTCTAGATTTCGAGGTAGAGGTTCGAAAACGGAAGCTTATGTTGCTCATTCAAGCTACAGGATATCAAAGAGTGACAAGAGGCATTACACTGTCACCAAAACACACAATGATATTTAAAAACATAACTTTGGCCAGGTTACTAGTTGCTAATATTGGGCATGGACAATCGGAAGTTGCTTTCCCCCTTGGAAAATGGGTGTGGCTCCACGCAGCCCCGGGGAGTTTCCACAAGAACGGGACAACACATCATCATGACGTCGTGTTTAAAGGATCGTACATCGACCCAACTAGCTCAGATATCAGGGACTTAATTGAAAGTGAAAAATTTGAAGTCGAGGGACGTAAGTTCGCAATGCTTGCTACAGTATTTCTCGAATTTGAAGATTCTGAAGGAGAAACACTTGATGTAAAAGACTTGAGACTTGCTGTACCCTTAAACAAGGATGATGACTTGTTTTCAAAAGAGATTATGGAGACATTTACAGCAGTGCACGATTGGGAGACAGGACAGTGGACAAAGGTATCCACTTTCTCTCCCGTCAAAAAAACTAGGAATAAAAGGAACACAAACCCAACATCTTATTCAGAAATCGTTCTGGAGGCACCCGACGTGAGCATTTCACAATTTCTGATGATCGCGGTTCCCATTGGTGCCGATTGCTGGGCGCAGGTGAGAACGTTTGATCAGAATCAGAATCCTTTTCCCGGTCCGCTTGTAACTGTGTTCCAGCACAGAATGGTCGCAGGAATGGAGATTGTGTATGTATTTTCAACAAACACTGGAGCCCAAACCACGGATAATTTACTCTCACCCAACGCAGTATGTATCCCACTTGACTGTAACGACTTCATTGAAGTTCAGGTTTTTGGAAGAGTAGAATTTGACTCACTGCTCGCTATCCCTTTTCCAGACAATACATTTATAACAGATCCCGGAAATCCTCCATATACTGACGACACTTTCTTTCTCTTCACTGATTTTACTCCAGCGGATATTTTGAACGAGCCCCGCCCATTTTACGTCTTCAGAGAAAACTGTATCACACAAGGAAGAGAGCCAGATGGTCTTACTGATCCACGTGATCATTTCTCCTTTGCTATTGACTATACCCCCCTACCCTCTACCGATCAGTGTTACATAAAGTTAACCATTCGAAACTGCAACTTCAGATCTAATACAGTCACAATTACATCACTGGACCCTCAAAGTGGTGACATCAACAACATACAGTCATTTCTAGTCGATGACATGCTTGTAACAGACTTCGATTCTGGGTCGGGATTTTCTGAAGAGTGTTTCGACGAGTCTCAATGTCTGTCGTTGTGCTCGGTGGCCCATCCAGTGTGCCTACCGTACAACTGCAGCAGTATCATTCAGATCAACATCACATCTAATTACACAGTGAGAGGAGATATATCGACCTGTGAGCTAACTGAAGTATCGCGAATTCTAGACGATACAATTCTGGCTTTCCGTGGAAATACCAGACAAGAAGACTTGACTATCGACACATCTGTTCTGGACCCAAACAGCTTAAATGACGTGGATTTGGGGCTGTACTACGACCCCCAGCCTACAGCTGGTAGAGATCTTTGTCGAGCAGGAGGTGATTATGATCGTATTAATCCCCCTCATTCTGTTCCCCCTATGGATATCACACACCGGGGAACGGCAAGGGAGGGGAGTGCAGCTTACTTCGGCTGTTTCACAGATAGTACATAGCACATGAAATGTTGACTTTAAAAGTAATATTGTGTATATAATAACCACAAACTAGTTATTAATATTTAGATCAAGTATAGATATATTTATATTAAATCCTGTATTATGGCTTAATTGCATGTATGATTAGTTTGAGTACTGTAGCCACACCCCTAGCCACACCCCCAGGGTCTCCCATTGTGGACATGTAATTAACCCAGAGCACTTTTCTCTCCTAATGGCGAGGAATGTCCAGGTTTGCCTTCAAAGAAATTCCTTTACAATGTCGGCCCTAACCCCATATCCCAGGATGATGTAATGTGTTTATAATGTGATGAATCTAATTATGAAGGCAGCACTTTCTTTTGAGGGGGGTGAGAGGGGGCATTTCCCCCCCTTAAAATTTTTTGCCCCCCCCCCAGGACACTTTGTTTGCCCCAAACGGGTCCAGATTAGAGAGGTAGAATTGTACTGTAGACTGCAGTTCCATTACCATCAACAGTTGGTAGATTAATTCTGGAGAGAACTGTAGCCTTGAATGAAGAGAGTGCGGTGTCCTTCGACGCTTCTATTGCAATAACTGGGTAGGTGTGTTGGTCTGAGCTCTGAGGCTGGAAGAGAAGGAGCAGTCTGCTATAAAAAGTTTTATGGAGTTATTGGATATAGCATACTAGTTAATTAAGACACACAGAAAGGAATGCCCCCCTCCACCATCACACACCAACACACACCACCACACAACACAACATGGGAGCAGGACCCTGGTGGGTGCCCAGCCTTTAGAACTGGGGCGGTGAGTTGGAGAATTTTTTTACGGGCTAGCCAACTCTCCCCACACGTATAGTGACACTATATAATACAGTTGGAACTTTACTTAGTTTCAA
>OZ019963.1:660698-745698 GCA_963970385.1 Theonella swinhoei | reverse complement strand
CTCCCTCCCTCTCCCCTCTCGAGTGCACACTACTTTGAACTTGAGATCCTTTCTCTTCTTCCTCCATCTCTGTAGTCTCCATCCATTCAAATTCAGTAGCTAAAGATTACATAATGAGATTACACACTGATTACATATCCAACTATGTATATGTATACTGGAGTCACTCTTTATTTATACAGCATTTCAATATTTCTTTTAAGTGACAACCCAAAATAAATTTGGTTAGGTTCAGTAGAATCTCGGTATTCTGAAACGCGATTATCCAAACTCTCGATTATTATTTACATATCCGACTATGAATACGTATACTGGAGTCACTCTCTATTTATACAGCATTTCAATATTTCTTTTGGTTCGGTTCAGTAGAATCTCAGTTATCTGAAACGCGATTATTCGAACTCTCGATTATCTGAAGAGGCGCTGACAAGTAAATTCGCTTAATTAGAACAAGTTATACGCTATACTACAGCTTGCGCACCATAGGCAACTGCACGCGTTGTTGAAAATGCTGTCTGTCGCTGCTTAGGGAGTCCATATCATGATGGCCTCGTATCACACTGTCCACAGTAATGGTCGAAACTGCCATCCTACACGCTATAACCCCGCAAATGTGAACAGGCGCGTAGATTCACTTATCCGAACAAATTCAGTTATACAAACACTGGAAATTTCATCGAGCCCAGAGGTGTCCTAATTAGAGGGGTACCACTGATGGTTACTATAGATACCTGGCTGAGTGTCCATTGGAATTGGGGGGGTGTCAGTGGGCGTGGCTTTGAGGGAGACGTGTTTCATTTCGTCAAGTACAAAGAAATCTGGACAGCTTTTGATGAACTATAGAAACAACAAAACATGCATTACATGTGGATATACAGCTTTCAACTTCAATATTAATGTTAAATGTGTATAATGACCTGATGGATTGATCCAAATTGCTTCTTGAATCTCTTATTCCATGTGACTCCAGTCTTATCTTGTATTGTCTGACAGAGAGTAAATTAAATGTTTGAAGCCTGTACATACCACTCTCTGAAATGAGGACACCTCTCTATTAGGGACACATCTTTAGGTCCTCATTTCAGAGGGTGGTATGTACAGGCTTCAATGGAGTTGGGACCTGAAGATGTGTCCCTATTAGAGAGGTGTCCTCATTTCAGAGGGTGGTATGTACAGGCTTCAATGGAGTTGGGACCTGAAGATGTGTCCCTATTAGAGAGGTGTCCTCATTTCAGAGGGTGGTATGTACAGGCTTCAATGGAAGTGGGACCTGAAGATGTGTCCCTATTAGAGAGGTGTCCCAATTGATTATAACTCACCTTGCAAAGCTTGTTAACTGAAGCAGAGCCTCCCAGTTGACCGAGTAATGTCTGCAAGAGTTCAGTTGGAGTGTCAAACTCAATGAAATCTACCTTTCCTGTGGACCCATCACTTTGCATCTGAATGGGTTCTTCATCCTAGAGAGAGAGAGAGAGAGAGAGAGAGAGAGAGAGAGAGAGAGAGAGAGAGAGAGAGAGAGAGAGAGAGAGAGAGAGAGACTACTTGTGAGGATGGTGCCCTCATTTTAGCCGGTGTTGAATCATACTCACACGAGTGAACATTACATCAGCATTACATCATCCCACACTCACTGGGTGTGTCCAGCAGCCTAGTCCATCCATATCCTTGATGTAAGCAGTATAATGCCCCGAATGTGTACTGCCACTGTGTATGACCACAGAGTACAGTTCATACAGCTGCTTCTCTTTGGCCCCTCCTCCCCTCGTGGTCTGACTGGCGCCATGGCAACCACTACTGTACGGGGTCATGTCCAGTTCCAGGGGAAACTTGAATTGACTTGTGTCCTGAGAGAATTACATTTACAGTCTGTACGTTGGATAGAGGGGTGTGTCCTGTCCTGACTACTGAGGTGTCCTATTTGAGTGTTCTGATTGGTGGGATTTGTCCTGATCAATGAGGTGTCCTGATTAATGAGGTGTCCTGATTAGTGAGATGTCCTGATTAGTGAGATGTCCTGATTGGTGAGATGTCCTGATTAGTGAGGTGTCCTGATTAATGAGGTGTCCTGATTAGTGAGATGTCCTGATTTCAGGGGTTGATATCATACATTGTAGGCTTCCTCATTCAGCGTTTTAGTTTTACACACAATCAACACACAGGGTCTATTCCAGAAAGCTTGACAAGGGGGGGGGCGAACTGCACATACGAGAAATCTTGGGGGGTAACATGAAAACACGTCTGGCGGTATATGAGGAAGGTCTCTGACTTGGGGGGGGGGCAAAACTTTTAAGGGGGGGCAAATACCCCCTCTCGCCCCCCCCCCCCCCCCCAAAAGAAGCTGTGACAGCTGTACAGTGACTTACCTTATATCTTTCGCCTTTCTTGAAGTCGTAGAGGAAACGCAAGAGTGCAAAGGTCAATACTGGGGGTAGTTTTCTCAAGTGACAGCTCTGCAGAGTCACATGATATTCTTACAAAGTCACATGATACGCAGCTCACTTTTGAATTTAAATCATGAGCCTGGTTATGTAAGTCAAATGCAAGTTGCGTGGCCAAATCATTGACAGATATATCATGTGCAAGTCATGTGATCACGTTATATGAAGGTATGACCCACCCTTTTAGCATCCACAAGGCAATTACATGTGGTACAGTGGTACTGATTTGCTCCCTCTAATAGCTCAGTTTCTTGGTACATCTCTTTCAGAGCCTGCTCTAAACGGGTTCGACCAGTTAGAGCAACCGGTATGTCCAGAAATTCCTCTTCACGTTCACTGACATGCCTACATGACTGACACATGATCTGAAAATGAGAGAAATAACGTTCCATTTTAAATAGGCAAATGGTGTGACCACCAAATATACGATTAAATCAACATTTTTGAGTTAAAATACATGAAATATGCCCTGCACTTTGGCTAAAGTTCCTATCAATTCCTTAAATTTCACCTTCACTTTTATGGCTGCATTTGGATGTGTAGGAAAATTTTGTGCACTTTTCTTCAAAATTACAACAAAGTGTAGGAACCATGTATCCTACACTTTTAAAGTGAAGGGTTGATTTTCATCAAGTGGTCTGTGATTTAAGATTTCCAATAGAAACAACTGTTTCCTGTTTTTAACATGATATGAACTATGGACACCACCATCTGCTGTCTCTATAACCTGAAATCAGGACACCTCACTAATCAGGACACCTCACTAATCAGGACATCTCACTAATCAGAACACTTCACTGATAAGGACACCTTACTAATCAGGACACCTCACTAATCAGGACACCTCACTAATCAGGACACCTCACTAATAGGACTAATTCTTCTGTCCCAAGTGTGCATGGATTAGAGAGGTTCCACTGTATATGCAAATATTTATAACTTATCTGATGCAAAACAGTGGAGTTGCATGTCATCAGATAATGTAATGGTATCATGTACCTGCTGAGCGGCTGTGCCATGATAGAGCTGTCCAATCAGATGCTCTCCGCTGGTCCCTACTAGCGACGACTCGATAGCGGCAAACAGTATCCTGTTCAGCTCCTGGACATCATGTTGCTGCAGCTCCTGGAGAGATAAATTAGGAGGTAGGAAAGAAGCCTTAAGATGGGATTGTACAGAAAGGACACCTGTAGCTCTTATAGGTATTACGTAATGCACAATTCTTTACACCTCATTATTTGTCCATCCGAAACTGTTGATAAGACCATCGACTCTGCAGCTTTGCTGGTTTGAGAGAAGAAGGCGGGCAAAAAGGATTTGAAGTTGGAGAGGAATGATACGAACCTACACACCGAGAGAGAGAGAGAGAGAGAGAGAGAGAGAGAGAGAGAGAGAGAGAGAGAGAGAGAGAGAGAGAGAGAGAGAATAGTAGAGAGTAAGAACTGAGGAGATAGTGGAAGATATGACTTACATGTGAATTATCAGCTCCTTCCTCTTCACTGTATTGTCCTAATTCTTCTTCTCCCAATTGAAATAGTGCCTCTACCACAAATTTAGAATGCAACGATATGTAACACATCAAAATGTTATATGTGCGATGTATACGTTCTGCCTGATGGACTGGATGAAACATGATGAGGCTCTGTCGTGTATGGGATTCCACAGGATGTCCATTTAAACTTCAGATCTTTCTCCCAAGAGTGTGGCTACGTGTTTATACTCACCTCTGAATTCCGTGGTGAAATGTAGGGTCTGAAGGAGCGAATTCAGGTAGCAAGTTGCTCCCAAGTTGCTCAATCCACTGAGTTGGGTGGCGTTACGAGGTGCAGGAGGTTTGGTGAGATTTGCTCGCGTGCATCCTACCCCTTTCTCCCCTTGTGTACTACCAGAATCCTCTGTATCTTGTCCAAAGAGAGATTCTAGCATCTTTAGCTGAAGAGGTAGTTTTGCAAGGTCAGCAAATTTAACGTCGCGCGCGCCGCTCCAAAACTGCGCATGCGTAGTCAGCTCACACCTGGCGTTTTTTAACGTTAACCACGAGGTTTAGTCTTTTCATGAACAGCTAAGTTTCATGAAAATATCACCAATGTCTCTATTAAAAAAATTGTAAAATAATATTAGGCTATATTATTACAAAGAGTTTACATGATGATAAAAATAGGGTATTTGTGTGTGTGTGTGTGTGTGTGTGTGTGTGTGTGTGTGTGTGTGTGTGTGTGTGTGTGTGTGTGTGTGTGTGTGAGCAAGTGAGTGAATGAATGATGAATGAATGTGTATGGGGCAATGGCGAAAAGAAACCTGCATATTAGTTGTATTATCAGCGACAGATAAGTTCATAAACGGGATAAGCGTTTGCCTAGTAACTGACGCACGTAGAACACGCTAACGCGGTACGGCCGTTCAGCGAAGAGCAAGCCATACGCATAAAAGCAGCTCACCTTCGCCGACTCTTCACTTGTTCACTTCACTGTGAAATTGCAAATCAGCCTTAGTTAAGCTACAAACCTCCGAGAAGATTTCCGAATATCCGAAGATGGCGATGCGAAAATCCTGCACCTGGCACCGATTTGGAGAGACAGTGGTGGTGACACATTTCACCTCCAAGGAGAACATCCGAAGTCCAGAAGAACTCCATTACACTCTCGGAAAGACCATCGGTTCTGGAACATACGCCAAAGTCAAAGCTGCATGGTGTCCTTACGAGCGGAAGATGGTGAGCCCCACCTATTTTACCATACTGTTTGCTAATCCACGTAATGTTTTCTTTCAGATTGCCATCAAGATTATGGAAAAGCATGGAGCCACCGAGCAGTTTCTGAAGAAGTTTCTACCTAGAGAGATGCAAGCTCTTCAGCAATTGAGGCATCCAAATCTCCTCCGAGTATATCGCCTCGTGGAGACCCCAGACCAAGTTTACTTTATGCTCGAGATGGCCCAGAATGGAGATCTTCTGGACTATATGAACACAGTCCATCGTGTTCCAGAGCCTGAGGCTCGATTCATCATGCGCAGTATTTCTGCTGGAATTGCTCACTGCCACAGCAAGAATATCATCCACAGAGATTTGAAGTGCGAGAATATCATGGTCACTAAAGAAATGACCATCAAAATAGGAGGTGAGCCTAATATAGTATACCTACACACTCCCATTATATCCATCCCCATAATACGGAATATTTCATGTTCTACTATAGGCTAAATCATTTTTGTGTGTTCAATTCTTCCTCATAGATTTTGGCTTTTGCCGACACATTGATGACTGCTCCGGTACCTTGACACCATGTGGATCTTTTTCTTATGCTGCACCCGAGCTGTTCTTAGGTCCACCAGGACCAGCCACCTACGATGGAAAGAAAGCTGATATTTGGAGCATGTGAGTGTATTTAATATAAATAAGATGGGCTTCTACCATCTCTTATTAAGTATTAACTCTCATTTAATTTGTCAATAGTATGGGTTCATATCTTTCATATTTATCTATAGGGGATGCATTCTGTATACGATTGTCTGTGGCTGTCTACCATTTGGTGATGACTGTGAAGCTGCAAGAAATGTGTGCAAACCACTGAAGTTCCCAATGTTACTCTCAGAAGGTGAGCAAAATACTATAGATACAGTACATGAAGTTGGTTCAGTTAGCTGGGCCAAATCACACATACATATATACAAAAGCAACATATATAGTACATGTATGAGCTGCTTAGCTTGTATATACACACATACACATTATACACACACATTATACAGTGCATCTTCTTTTTTCTCCAGAGTGTAAATATCTTTTGGGATATGGGATGCTCAATCTGGATGTGGCAATGAGGTGCACTGTCGAACAAGTACGTATCAGTCACTGGATGAGAGGCCCTACATCACCACTCACTCGACGCAATCCTACTCTGCACACAGCTGAAGAATGCCTACCGGAAGTCCTCCTAGATCCATTCTTTGCTGAGGATGCCCACTATATAACCGAATCATCATCTTCAACTGCAAACAGTGTTCCTGTGAGCATAGAACAGCCGCCTAAACCAAATGGGGCAACATGCCATCCAAGTTCACCAGTAACTGTGCCACCTAGTGACACAAGTCTGTCATTTGAGACCAATCCATTCAATGGTCTCTCTCTAGCAGAACCAAGTGAAGCCAGTGCTAACAGTCTCTCTCTAACTGCACCAAATGGACCCAGCACTCCTTTGAATCCGCTATCCTGGGTCAATCCAGAGATGCCCTCCAACCCATTTGAGGTAACTCCTGTTGCGCCAACACCAAATCACACTGTCAACTTTCCTTCCTCTATGCCAATGTCTCATCCAAATCTGAACTTCGAACCTTCAGCCACCTATCCGTTTGAATATCCCTCTCCGAGTGAGCCATCTTGCTCGAGTGAAACCAGTACCAACCTTACCAATCCAACCTCCCTGGCTGCTCCATCGACTCCTGCCAAGACAACCTCCCTGGCTGCTCCAGTGACTCCTACCAAGCCAACCTCCCTGGCTGCTCCATCGACTCCTGGTACCCCCAAGACAAGGGAAGTACACCGAAGAAAGAAAACTGCTGTCGCACACCTCCATCAGCGAAAGCGTATCCTGGATGATCCATCATCTGTCATCATTACTTCTCCAACGCCCCTTGTTAAACCCACCTCCATCAAGCAGAAAATCAGTTCTGCTGGAAAGAAGCTGGTACAGACTATTAGCAAACATGCATCACCAACCTCTAAATAAATGTTTCTGACTTCATTATTTTTACAAAACATATCTGACTACATGCAAATTTGTTACAGCTAAGTATCTGGCGCCGGCGCTATTACGCTGACGTCAAAGGAAATGACGTAATTGTTTTCTTAGCGTATAAGTGCTTGGGAATTCCCCTCCTCGGTTATTCCCCTCACCTATGGCATATTACCAGAGAGTCCTCCAACTTTGCCTGTCTGTCTAGTAGTCTTGATTACTAAACTGATCCCTAACCTACAATGGCCTACGACTTGAAGTTTGACAGGCTGCTGAGGGCCATACAGAACGGAGAAGAAACGGACGCCATCTCGTTTTTCGAACGCAAGTTGTACGACGTCAATGAGGCCATCAACTACTTGTTCGAAGACGGAAAGCGGTTTACAGTCACTCCATTGTATTGGGCTGTACGTCACAACTGCCCGAAAGTCTGCAAATATCTTTTGACCAAGGGAGCCCGACCGTATGGCACCTTGGTGTACGAGTACTACCCACTTCACGAAGCTTGTAGCAGGGGGTATGATAAAGTCGTGCAGGAATTTGTGAATGCCCGATGCGAAGTAGACAAAATGAACAACGATTCCGATACTCCTCTGCACATTGCGTGCATGCGAGGGCACATTCAGTGCGTTCACATCTTGCTGTGGGCAGGCTCCGATTGCAACTTGAGAAATAAGCTGGGCCATACGCCGTTGCAATGCGCCGTCTATCACGACCGAAATGATTTGGTGGAGCTTTTCAAGGCACACAACAAGGGTATGTATATTGTATATATGTGTTCTAAATGAGTTAATTAGCTGTACTATCTAATACAGTATAGTTTAACACAAGACATTGGATCACTCCATATAAAGCATGACAGTACCATTATGTTTCCAATCATTTCCATTGATAGTCAATACACCTGGATGTACTTGAATAGAATATCCTTCAAACCTTTAATAGTAGTCCTTTTCAGACTGGGAAATGATGATGAAAGTGGTGTCAGCGATTCTCATCATCATATTACTAGTTCACTGGCCAAGAAGTGGACCAGGTGGTATGCAACCCTTTATTGAAGGATAAGATTACATGACTAAGTTGTGTTATGGACATATGGAAGCCTGCATTGTTTATGTTGTATATAGTAAACTTGCTTCATTTGTTCCTGTATCTTCTTCCCTGTCCCCTTCACCTGGCATAATGGCTTGTTTGACTTTCTAGAATAGTGCTACTCTGACCCAGGGGATTAGTAAGATGTAATTAATAGCACCAACTGATGTCTTATGTGATAGCCCTCAGATTCTCCATGGGTTAATCTAATTCATATCAGCCACTTTCACTGTGTCTACTTTATGGTTGTTTCACTTTCATAGTCACTGTCTTCTCCATTCCTTTGGTCATTATCAAATGGAGTTATAATCACATATTGTCTTTAGAAGTTTCATTTTCTCTTGCACACATAAGAACTCATTGTATTGTTACAAAGTAACATCTGTGGTTTTTATCTCTCACATTATTGCCTGCTGGCATTCATTGGCTATCACTATGCCAATTCAATTGAATGTAGTAGATCTCACTGCCAGCTCATCTCCTGTAAAATATATATACTAACTGCAGTCCAACTCTATACATAGTAGATTTGCATCTTGTTTGGTGCAGCTACAAACCTGACAAGTCATCAACAATTTCCTCACATAACTATTATCACTTTGTGTGTTTGTCCTTGACACATTGCAAACGGACGTGGTAAAAATCCCTTTTCCGCATCTCGCATCATATGTTCAATCCCCAATAGCTATGATTGGTATACACAATTGTTTTCTCATCACTGCACAAGTAGTAGAGCCAGTGTATATATGTACAACTTGAGTTACATTAGTAATTATGGCCTGCCAACCGCTAAGTACAGTACAGGTGAGAGGTAGAGTCCCTCTACAGATGGTACTGTTTTGGTAACACCTTAGTGGTTCGATATGCCTATAATCCCCTCACTAGTCAGTGTTGGTCACCTCACTGAGAGCTAGAGGATATGGGGTGCAATGATCAAAGTTAGTCGAGTTGGTTTTAGTGTGATGTTGTACTTAACACTATGTAATGAGTTTTCTTTGCTAATTCTGCTGATTGCGACCTGAAACTCATCAACATTTAAAGTTGAGCTTCATTCATGTGAACCTGCGATGCATTGACTTTTATGTAAAGCTAATTCTGAACTCAGGATGTGAAATACTTACATATATGCAAGAAAGGTTACAAAATAGTACCCATATGTACGATGCCTCCCTAAATATCACCTTCAAAGGCAAAAGAAGCTTAACTCAAGCCCAATATGTGTAGAACTATGCCTCCAGAGATTTAGGTTAAGGAGTATATTAGATGTGGGAGGTGGTATGGATATGGTGAGGACTCTTGCCCTTGTCAACTTGTGGAATCAGTCCTCAGCAAGGGATCTAAGAGTTGCTACTGGGCAAGCCAAGGGTAAGATGGTGGTATCGCTAGGGAAGCAAATTGAGCATTATTATAAGCCTAGAAGTATTTCACAGTGATATACAGCTGTATGAAGTGAGCTCATATTTGTGGCATCCCTGACTACATGCTGGTGAAGGATGATGAGGTTCTGGTGAAGGATGGTGAGGTTTTGTATCAACCACAGGGAGTTTACAGTTGGAAACCCGGCATGCCTCTGGGATTCGATTATTCATAATTATGTGTGGCAATATATCAGATCCATCAAAATCCTTTTATGTAAGCAGAACATGCTTCCTCTTGGTTAGTGTCTGGTTGCCTCCATGCACTCACTAGAAAGTAGAAGAAATTATGCAGATTTCGTCATACACAAATGACATTTTGGGAGCAGCAAACTATCCAATGACCTCACTTCAGAGATTTCACTGTGTATGATGTATAGCCTCAATGTTCATACATCCATGGCAACAGATGAACAATCTAAACAGTTATAATTTGATGTTTAAAGTATATCAATTATAGTACAAGGGATCAGTCCCATATCAATTCTCCAGAGAGATCTGGTGTATGATGCGTCTTCATTCAACATGCAAGTTCCTTCGTCTGGAAGCTTAATATATGAGGACATATTCAGGTCTCAGCCTGTATCTACCACCCTCTGAAATGAGGACACCTCTCTAATAGGGACACATCTTTAGGTCACAACTCCATTGAAGCCTGTACATACCACCCTCGGAAATGAGGACACCTCTCTAGTAGGGACACATCTTCAGGTCCCAACTCCATTGAAGCCTGTACATACCCACCCTCTGAAATGAGGACACCTCTCTGATAGGGACACATCTTTAGGTCCCAACTCAATTGAAGTCTGTACATATATCACTCTCTGAAATTAGCACACCTAAAAACACGTTTCACCTTTGGAACCCAACTCCACTGAAACCTGAAAACACATCTAGGAAACATAGCATAGAAATATCATACACTTTTGTGCTTGGAGAACTAAAAGTATCCAACTCAGTGAGTGTTGTGGTACATTTATGTGTATGTATCATCAACACCTAAGCAAAAGTTCCCCTTACACTTGGATTTACCTTCCAAAGAAAATTCTGAGTCCTATATGAGTATAAACGTACAAACAGTGAGCATTGTACACATGTGGAGGGAATTTTCGTGTGCATTTATATAGCAGTGTCTGTAAACTAAGTTGTGTATATGACATAGTGTATAATGGCTATTGGAAAGGGGGGCTAACTGCACATTAGGGAGTTCAGAGCTATTCTTCCACAGACACAGTATCAAAAATAGCTTGCCTACAGCATAGAGTATTATAGGCCCCCGCATAAATTAGCGAGGAAAGCACCACCTTATTACACCTATGTATTAACTAAACTGTATGTTAGTGTACCTGAAATGAATGTTGTTAAGATGCTCTTGTGGCCATTGTTGAAGTTGTAAGGTGGTCTACACTTAACAAAGGATAGCCATAATCAATGGGTTGTTAGGTAACAAGATATGTAGCTGATAGCTGTTCCTATGACCACACTCCCACATCTCATTGAGAAGCCTGATGCAGCTGGTATGTTTATAGGAAACTTCATATTGCAAGTACTGTGGGTTGGGGGTAATTCCCTAATACTGGTTATAACTCACCCCATTAGATTCCAACGGCCTAAGTCACCCCATTAGGAGCCTGAAAATTCTCACTATATATATACAACTCTGTCACAATGACCTCACTCACGTGTGCAGCAATTACTCATACCCACTATTGGTGTGGGCTGAGGGTCCAGGAAAGCTAACAGGATGTGTCTCTTTCCTGGTGGATGTCTAGTCCCTAATATTTGTAACATCTGTTATACTTCTAGTTTGGTTGGTTTATCTCATAGTATAGAAATGTGCTACTGCATACAAATGTGCTAAGGCTGAAAATCATGTGACCTATCATGTGATCTGTGACGTGTGGTCATGTGACTTATGTGATCTGTGATGGTCTGTCATGTGACTTATCATGTGGCCTGTGTTGGTCTGTCATGTGACTTATCATGTGGTCTGTGTTGGTCTGTCATGTAACTTATCATGTGATCTGTGTTGGTCTGTCATGTAACTTATCATGTGGTCTGTGTTGGTCTGTCATGTGACTTATCATGTGATCTGTGTTGGTCTGTTATGTAACTTATCATGTGGTCTGTGTTGGTCTGTCATGTGACTTATCATGTGATCTGTGTTGGTCATGTGACATTATCATGTGATATGGTGGCAGAAACAAATTTTGATTGGTCAGGAAATTTGTAGCACATAGGTTCTACAAAGAGGGCGGAGCCAGGTAAATACGTGTACACATGCATGCACATGTCAGACCTGTTCCCGCTGCCCCTGTGCAGTAAGTAGTTCATGTATAGAACTTCTGAAGTACATGAACCCTTGTCATGTGACACATCATGTGATCTGTGACGTGTGATCATGTGACTTATGTGATCTGTGTTGGTCTGTCATATAACTTATCATGTGATCTGTGTTGGTCACGTGACACATCATGTGATCTATATACAAGTAAAGAGCTACAGTGGAAGCCTAGCTTGTACACAACACTGTGTAGTGGGAAATGTGTGTCGTTTAGTATGCACGTGTATAGATAAATGGGATATAGTTACATATAATCCCCTATGCGTGCAACTAGCCCTCAACTAGCCCTCACTAGCCCTCACGAGATTCTCACCATACCAGAGTCTTTCCAGTTATTGAGGAAAAGGTTGTACTAGGGCATCACTTTCCGTTTGAGGATACAGCTGCCCAGACAGCAGACTGCCAATCCAGCATGATAACAGTCAAGGAAGCCTTCTCTATATGCACTTTCACTGACATTGTATTCTAATGGTGTGTGTACAGTTAGCTAAGCTACTACGTAAGCATAGTTGTGGGAGGACCCCACATTATAAAAGAATGTGTATATACACATACTCTGTACTGTTTTCCTACCAATGGAATTATTAAGTACCTAGTACTATAGTGAGATCACTGGATGTTTTGCGGTTTACACATGTGCATTGTCATATCAGTCACAGCTTGCATTAGTGGATGATGTCATTGTGAGACCTCATGTCAACCAGTCTTGTGTCTTCTCTCCTAACTTATCTCCCTCTCACTCTCACTCTCCCTCCTTCTTTTCTGTCACCAAACTCTCTCTCTCTCTCTCTCTTTTCCAACCTCAGGAATTGAAACTACAATTCCCCGAAGCTCCGCCCATCCACAGCATCAATCAGTTACAACCCTGACAGCAACGGGGGTCAAAGTCCAACGTAGTCAGTCATTTAACGCCGAAAGTACCTCTAGCGTTCAACACAAGAAGAGCTCTCCTCACTCTCGAGTTCGCAGCTCAGCAAGACCAAAATCTTACTATGAAAATGATGGAACCTCTGCTCTCGTGATTGGACAGCCGCCACTCTCCTTTACACAGGTACAAAAGTTAATAAATGCCAGCTGGAAATAGTAACAGAAGATGGCTTTAGCCTGCTCAATAAGTATGTGATGCAGGGAAAAAATTGGGAGGGAGTAGAAAATTTTGGGGAGGGAGGGCAAGAGCTGTTGAGTCTTGTGGCCTAGCTGGGGGGGAGGACCATTTTTAGGGGGATATGCAGATTTCTTTCGTGCCCCCCTCCCCCCAGAAAAGCTCCAAGGATGTATGTGAGAGGGAGAGAGAAATGGTGGTTCCACTGTATGTGTGATTCGGCCAAGCCAGCTCAGCTACCTTGGTAGCTCAGTTGGTAGAGCATCTGCCTAGAATGCAGAATGTTGCAGGTTCTAGTCCCGCCCAAGGCAGCTCATTTGTCTTGAAAATGACTGTCTTGGGCACGAGTTCCATTGTATTGTGTTGTGAGTTTCTTGGTCTTAACGTTTCATCATTTTTTGAACACACAGAGTCAGAGTTTACAAAGTCTTTCTGAAAGTGTTTCGGGCTTTTCAACCATCTCCACTGGTCTTCCACACTACAAGATATCGCCTGATTCCCCTGTCGAGAGAGATGCGCCAAAACCAACATCCCGAACTGTCGGACCGTCTTCGAGAAAAGCTCAGAAAGTGTACGAGGACTACAGTAGCAAGCATAGTGGTATAATTCAGTCGGATGTCAGCGACCCAAGTGTACCCAACCCACCGCTTCCGTGTCCCTTTCCATCACCTGGTGTCCAGAAAGACAGCACCGAGAAACAGTTCTTTATTCCGAAACGATCGCACCCCCTTTCAGCCTCGAAACGTTCTGACACTCATTCCCACTGTGAAAAGTTACTTCAAGAGCGAATGAGCCATCCTGAGCTTCACATTTCAAAACGGGACATCCAAATTGCCAATCGGGCCAAGAGCTCCAACGACGTTTTTTCCAGCAACTCTTCCAAAAGAGATACCAGAGAGAGGATTCCAGCTGTATCGCCATCTCGTGAGCGAATTAACTCCCTCTCCACTGCTTTGTGTGATACACTCGAACTTGATATCTCTACTCAGCACCACTCGTCCTTGAAACACGACTCTCACCTTCACCCACTATTGAAGAGCCTACGTTTAACCCTCGCCACACAGGCTCACCACTTCGGGTTGAGCCCTGACCACCACAAGTGCTTGTCAGAGCTCACACTTGTTCCTTTGCACTCTCCACCTTCATTTTCCTCTGTCGATTCTTCGCTATCTTCATTGCTATCTCATCAAGAGATCAATTACAACATATTTGAGGGGCCGCTGGAGACGGAAGTATGGAGAGAAGAAGGGGAAAGGGAGATGTATGCAACGTTAGTGTACAAGGTCCAATTGTGCGATGTTCTGGTGCAGCTGAGGTCGCAGGTGAACCAAGGGGATATCGCACTCCTGAAGGTATTAGTTGGTTTACGTAGTGACTCAGGTCAAAGAGAGAAAACAGGAGAGACTAATTTCCATAGTATGTGAGAGGGAGTAGGGGGTCTGGCTTTTGTCTGGGAGTTGTAGCTCAGTAGTTAGGGCACTGGATTTCCAGACACTGATCCTGAGTTCGATTCCAGTGGAGGTCAGTCTCTCCTGCTCTCTCTCTTTGGCCTGAGTTATATACAAATTTTCTAGCTGTACAACTCAATAGGCTCACCCCTAATTATGCCAGTCAAAGGCCTCTTAGTAAGTGGCAGGACTGGGCTTTAATCCCAGCTAGATTCAGCTACGGTACATCAATATGTACTCTATACTCTCTGTATAGATATTGTAGTTGATGGTAAAAACAACCATAAAAGGACTGTTTTTCAGTTTGCAGAGCTTGTTGCAATTTTACGTGTGGGGTATTCCCAATGGCAATGACATAGCGCGAAAAAGTAGAATTGATCAGTTTTCATATGTAACTGTTGCCATGGAAACCCAGCTGGAATGATGTTGACTTCCTATCACTATGAATCAGGATGTGTAGACGCCATATACTTTCTGTCTATATTGTCTTGTTTACTAGCAACCATATCCTCCTTAACTTGTAAATAAGTGTATGTAGTTTTGCTTTCAAAATACCTCTCTATTACCTTATATAGAGCAGTGTGCAGAAAGGGTTAAAGGGGGTGTGGTGTGTCCATTTATATGAGTGTGCATACATGTAGAATGTTAGCAATATAAGGCGGCACATTAACAAGACCAGTTGCAGCTGTTATGTCTCAGAATTGAATTGTGTGTCACTGTCTCTACAATGATGTATATTCTCATGTATACAGGTGAAGGTGAGATTGGATCCTGAGATGAAGGATGGGCCACAGTCAATATGCAGTTCTTTGGGTCAATCCTCAGATTTGCTTCCTGAAGCTGTCATGCTGCAGGAGCTGCCAGACCATCCAAATATCGTCTCTGTTCTGTACCAGTGTCGTGGGAGTACCGAAAGGTTCAGGCAGCATTTAATGCAGCAGATGCAGTCTGAGTTCCACACTGCAGCAACCAATGTGTCTCAGTCTCATTCCACCCTCCATACCGAGTCTCATTTTGGAACCACAGAATGCCTGTATGGAACAGAAGACCACACTACATACAACCCCGCAAGTACCGGATTTTTTTTGTTCCAATCCCTCTCAGGGGTGTCCATCGGAAAATATTTTCACGACTTCTTACAATCACACCACAAAGAAGTGCAGATTGAAGACAGATTCCTCTTCATTCTCGCTCAGTTATTACTCGCTGTAGCTCACTTGCAGAAAAATTTAATATCCCACTGTGCAATCAACACACAAAATGTTTACATCACAGAAAAGGGGCAGAAAGTGGTCTTGGGTGATTTCGGACAAGCTCTTAATCTGCGTCCGAAAAATTTAGACGTGCTACGGAAATCACTCCGAAAACTGAAAGCAAGCAGAACGCGGAAGTTGTCACCAGAAGCTGAAAAGAGTTTGGCGTCAAGCAATGTGGATGAAAGTTCGTACAATGTGAGTACCCTCGAAGAGGCATTTAGTAAGAGTGACTCGTACGCAGTTGGGGCCCTTTTTTACAATATTTTTGGAAAAGGGTGTCTGTTTGCTGAATCTGAGGTACCATTTATACAAACTCTCTCCTTCAAGTGCAATCATTTACTGCAGAAACTTGTTGCACGTGACCCCTCGGATAGATTTTCAGCCCTCCAGGGGGCTATTTCCTGTTTTGTACTACTTTTTGGCCCCCGGACTTCAGATGTATACAGTTCTACGGATTGTTTGCGATGGCTGGTATCGGAGTCACTGGAACTGTACCTTGACCCTGTTTTACGAGACTCCACGTTGCCTAGCAACAGAGACAATAATTGTGCAAGGAGGCTCCATTATACATACCTGATCAGTGCAAACCCAGAACTTGTGTTTAACAGCTGCAAGTTCTTTAACAATGATTAAAACATGTACGCTTAAGAATACTAATCATGTGACAATCATGTGACGTGGTGTGTTTTAGGTATATGACACTTGTCAGTTTCAATTTCAAGATGTATATTGTTGTGCCTGTTTAGCACTATAAAACAGATAAACACCAAGTGGTAGATGTATATAGACATAATGTCTGCTGTTACTTTTTTATCGATTGTAAATTCAATAATTGATGAATTTTGAGTGTATTATATCATGAAAGTTACTAGAGTGCAATCATAATTCTCTCTCCCTCTCTCTGCCCCCCTCTCCCCCCCCTCCCTCTCCCTCACTCCCTCTTTCTCTCCCTCCCTCTCTCCCTCCCTCCCTCCCCCCTCCTTCCCTCCCTCCCTCCCTCCCTCTCCCATCTCCCTCTCTGATGGCATAATATAATCATATAATGTATACAACAATGCACAAACAGCTACATTGTAATAATTAGATTACATTTTGAACAGATCACATGTTGGTCACATGACATGGTATGTCAGTCACATGACACAGCATGTCATATCAAGCATCAATAAATCGAGTGATTAGATCATAGCCACGAGCAGGTTGGTCATGAGGAAGAATGTGCCCTGCCCCTCTTACCACAACCTGTGTGTATGGGAATGGAATATTGGTAGTATGAAAAGTGGGTATATGCCTGTGCTAGTCACTGAGAGAGAGAGAGAGAGAGAGAGAGAGAGAGAGAGAGAGAGAGAGAGAGAGAGAGAGAGAGAGAGAGAGCCCAGACCTGCCAGAATTTTGAGACCTGACGGATATACCCAGCAACTTCACTGCTCCCTTCAATCTTCCATATCTTCTTCTGTGTACTCAGGTATTCCTTCTGACCAGACCATTCCAGCACCTTTTGAAACGTACATGCAGTAACTTAGGTCTAAAGATACAACGACAAGCGCACACCTGTAGATATCGTTCGGTTAGTGGGGCACCAACAATTATATCCAACTGTCCATTGTAGATAAGAACCTGTATATAAATACATAATGTCACATACAGTGGAGTCTCTTAAGTGAAAATCTGGATGTGATGTTACATGTAGTAAAGGCTTCCCGATTTCAGGGGTTAAAATGTACACGGGCATGGTACTATGAGCAAATGTGTTTATAAAGTGGTCCTCATTTCAGGGGGTCCTAATTAGAGGGGTTCCACAGTAAACCGGACTCTAGAGGCAAAGAGGCAATGAGGCAATGAAACAGTACAACTCATGTATAGTATCTTAACTTCAAAGGTTATATAAGTGCACAATGTGGTTTGGGGCAGTCAGCGTCTTGTTCAGGGTTTTATTTATGGGGGGGGGGGGGCATTTGCCCCCTTGGATCCTAAGTGCCCCCCTTGGGATTTGAAAAATACATTGCCGCACACACACTGGCCCTCACATTCCCAAAACTCTACTTTGCCCCCCCTCCCCCCCCTGCCAGAAAGTTCACTGTTGTTTATCACGATGTCTTCATTTCAGTGAGTCCCAATGGGAGGGACTCTACCATACTACACACAACATGCTATCACTTCCGTCACTTTACAACTCACTTTGTAATTGTCCATCAATACAGCCAACCAGTCTGCAGTAGAGTTCATGATGTCCTGCAAGATATATACTAACTTTGTTACTAGGTGAATGCAGTGCTAGTGCATTTTTGGTAAGTGGAGAAAAGATTTCAAACATTTCCTGATTAGTGTGGTGTCCTGATTAGTGTGGTGTCCTGATTAGTGAGGTGTCCTGATTAGTGAGGAGTCCTGATTAGTGAGGTGTCCTGATTAGCGAGATGTCCTGATTAGTGAGATGTCCTGATTAGTGAGGTGTCCTGATTAGCGAGATGTCCCGATTGGTGAGGAGTCCTGATTAGTGAGGTATCCTGATTAGTGAGGAGTCCTGATTAGTGAGGTGTCCTGATTAGTGAGGTGTCCTGATTAGTGAGATGTCCCGATTAGTGAGGAGTCCTGATTAGTGAGGAGTCCTGATTAGTGAGTAGTACTGATTTCAAGGGTTAATATCAACTCCTACAAACAGGGCACCTCATTATATATACAAGTCTCTTAATTTTGAGCAATTTGTGAAAAATTTTCTCCCGCAAATTTTTCACATAAAAATTTTCAATATACGATGATCAATAGCCACGTACATTAGCTAGGTGAAGTTCAACCTCTTCTGCATTTGCACCATAGCTGAGATTACCGACGTGGATGGCAGCACGAGTGGTATCCTTGTTTACATATGGTACATAGTAGTTGTATTCTTCCGGCTCCGAGGTTCTGAGGATGTTGTAGTAGTCTGTTACTCCTGTTACGTTGTAGAAGTAGGTAGGATAGGGGAAGATGTCGCCGTTCATGAGCCGATCGAATACCTAAAGGTGTGTGTGTGTGTGTGTGTGTGTGTGTGTGTATGTGTGTGTATGTATGTGTGTGTGTGTGTGTGTGTGTGTGCGTGTGTGTGTGTGTGTGTGTGTGTGTGTGTGCAACATTCAAGAACTGACCAAATACCTGAAGGTTCTCAAGGCTGGGCATGTGGGCCATCTGCTATGTACGTGTGTGCATTAATTGGATATATTTCTACTTTCTAAGCCGTTGAGGCTCATATTTCGATTTTTCTAAGCCATTGAGGCTCATAATTCTATTTTTCTAAGCCGTTGAGGCTCATATTTCAATTTTTCTAAGCCATTGAGGCTCATATATTTTTCTAAGCTGTTGAGGCTCATAATTCTATTTTTCATCCTGAGGCTGGTATACATTTCCTAAGCCATTGCAGCTGTTGTGTGATTTTATATATTGTATGTGTTTATAGTTAGTGCTCCTTTCTTTGGTCTACATCTTTTTCTTTTTCTTTTCTTCCCTCTTTCTTTTTCCTTGCATGTAGTGTGCTATCAACATGATTGCTCATGTACAAGGGAGTAAGAACATTTCCATTAAAATGTTGAAGGATGTAGGGATGACAGTGCCAAAAAGTAGAGACACAAGTGCAGTATATATGCAGCAAGACAGGGGATGAGGGCATGCAACAATAATAACATGCGTAACCCCATAATGAAAGAGATGTAGGGAGGGCCTATAACTACCCCATTCAAGAGATCTGAGCAGTTTCATTTGTTAAGGCTAATGGGCATGTCGGTGCCATCCCTACATATAGAGTCTACCGACTCTAGGATAGGTCCTGGACTTATACTATACTGTGTTTATTGAGGTACAACATAGTCTCATATAAATAAGAAAACTTTTTTTTCAATTAAAAAGATGGTACCACCTCATACAAAAGTTTCCTACACATTTGGAGATGTGCCGGAAGCATGCTTCCTGCATGTGTAGGAAGAATTCCTGCTTTTTTTACTACAACTTCTTTTTTTCCTACACATGCAGGAATATTCTACCATGCATTTCATTTCTTCCGGCACATTTGCATTTTGCAGGAATATTTCCTACACATTTTCAGAATTTCCTACACGTGCAGGAAGCATGTTTCTGGCACATTTGAAAAGTGTGGGCCATTTTCTATTTAGGGGTGGCACAACTTGAAAAATTGTTTTCTTATTTAAATGAGAACATGTTGGTACTCGGTGGTTACAATTACAAGGATTCCTTTCAAACCATATAGGTATACACTTGAATCTTTTTTTTTACCAGAAAAGCGTCATAGAAGTGTCCACTCTTGATGTAGGCCACACCTTTAGCTGTTTCAGTGTCAATGTGAGCCTTTTCGTTCTCATCTACCATCCCAAACTGATAGAGAAGGTCACCGTATCCATTGAACATCTGGAGGAGGGTGTGGGAGGGTGTGGGGGGGAGGGGGTGAGAGAGGGAGGGAGGGAAGAAGAGGAGGGTGGGAAGTGAGAGGGGGGGGGAGGGTGAAGAAGAGGAGGGTGGGAGATAAGAAGAGAGAGAGGGATGAGAGGGAGATAGAAGAGGAGAAAAAAGAGGGAACACACACATACTGTGAAGTAGACTCAAAAACAATTCACCAGCTCACATTTACGGGGTCTACGAGACCATCTCCAATGGCAACTCCCTTCAAATTGATTTTCACTTTTGGGCTGCCCTGGTTTTCCATGTGGATCTTGTAGGCTATTGCTGGTACATATTTACCTGCATATGACTGGAGAGAATATTATCATACAACATTCTGTGAAGACACCTCTCTAATAGGGATGCATTTTCAGGTCCCAACTCCATTGAAGCCTGTACATACCACCCTCTGAAATGAGGACACCTCTCTAATAGGGACACATCTTCAGGTCCCACCTCCATTGAAGCCTGTACATACCACCCTCTGAAATGAGGACACCTCTCTAATCTCTGTAGACTCAGATTCCCATACATTCATGTGTACATACCTCTCCAGTTACATAAAAATCACTGTCCAAGTAGTCACTATAGACAGTGAAAAACTGAGTTAGAGCACTGTAGAGGTTGATACCAACTTCCTCTTCATTAATAGCATATCCACCACTTTCATTAGTGAAACTGAATCCCGTACCAACCTAGAGCAGACAACGAAAGCAGAACACTCCCACTCACCTATAGGCATCCATAGAAGGACTTACAGGATTGTCGATGTAAAGCATATGATAGTTGGTGTTCCAAGTTATGTTTCTTCGAAATACTGAAATGCAGGAAATACAATTGTGTTCTTAGCCTCTGTTCCAGGTCATTTATATTACAGTGGAACCCTCTATAGCGGCCACCTTTGGGGAATGGCATTTTGGCTGTTATACGGAGGTGGCTGTTGTAGAGGGTTTTTATACAGGGGTTAAGTTAAATTGGGACCGAGGGCTATTGGCCGTTATATAGCAGATGGCTGTTGTTGAGGGGTGGCAGTTAGAAGAGGTTCCACTGTAATATACATACAAAAATTTCAAGCACATTCAAAACGGGGATTATGTAACACACATACGAGCAATTTCTACCCTCATAATTTGAGGTTTACCACCTTTCCCTGTTTTTATCGTTCGTTACCTACAAACTTTTTCGTATATGTAATATGGATTAATAGGAGAGGCCTGGAACCAGCTAACTAACCACTAGTGTTTTGTGAGACGTAGAGTGGCCCATTCTCTATAAAGAGGCCAAAGAGTGATGAACCACCTGGACCACCCTGCAACCATAGTAACAGTGGTTCACTTGTCTTGTTACTCTTTGAGGGAAGGAAGGGAGAGAGGAGAGAGGGAGGAGGGGGAGTGAAGGAGGGAGGGTGGGAGAGTGAAGGAAGGGAGAGAGGGGAGAGGGAGGAGGGGGAGTGAAGGAGGGAGGGTGGGAGAGTGAAGGAAGGGAGAGAGGGGAGAGGGAGGAGGGGGAGTGAAGGAGGGAGGGTGGGAGAGTGAAGGAGGGAGAGAGGAGAGAGGGAGGAGGGGGAGTCAAGGAGGGAGGGTGGGAGAGTGAAGGAGGGTGAGAGGAGAGAGGGAGGAGGGGGAGTGAAGGAGGGAGGTGGGAGAGTGAAGGAGGGAGAGAGGAGAGAGGGAGGGTGGGAGAGTGAAGGAGGGAGAGGGGAGAGAGGGAAAGGGGAGAACAAGTCACAACGTTTATCACTGCAGTTTAATGGCTACTTACCTGAGCAGGGAAGAACCAGAAATACATATTGCTGTTAGAGCTGGCATTGACAGTAAAAAAACCTGCAGCAGAGACAGATCTTAACTCCATTGAGGAACATAGAAAATAACCCCAGCACTTATGCAGAAAAGAGTACAATAAACAAAGCAGTAGACCTAATGTTCTATCTGGTGTATGCATTAGCACACCTGCATAGCTTTCAAGTCCTTGAATAGGTGGAACTCGGCTCAATTCGCGTGCTGTATGGTACGGAAAAGAACCACTCTGGTAGTGAGTAAAGTAAGTTTTTGATGTGCATCAGGAATCCAAAGGCAATATGTTTAAGGAACATCAACACGAGCAATGAGGACTGGACCACGGCTACAACTATACAATTTACCTTGGTCAATTTCCCCCTTCTCGATGTATGGGGTCAAAAAAAGTGGCTCCCCGGGACCTGATGAGTCTTTCGCGTCAGCTCCACGACCTTCACCATAAATGGCCTTGTGTTTACGGAACTGTACGCTCAAAGGTCCGCAAAGCGCCAGCGGAAGGTAGAGAAGAAAGAGGCACTGAACGTACAGAGAACGAGACATTTCTTTCGCAGCTTGAAGGGAGTGGCTCGTTCCGAATCATGTGACAAAGGCTACGCATGCGCAGAGAAGGCGGTCTCTAAGCAGAACGGACTGCAGTAGAGAGAAGGGGCATGAGTAGTGGAGTCCTGAGGATGGCTGCTAAAACTATGAAGATGATTGGTTGGACCACACTCTCATTCACTAATACATGTATCACATTTAACGCTTTTCTCTCCCAGATATTGGAGCCAATCTAACAGGTACACACATGTGAAACCTGTGTACCCTTGTATGCAACTAAAATTAATATACTTCAGATTCAATGTTCCAAGGAGTATATCATGGGAAGCAAGCACATCAAGGTTTCTTTGATACACTCATACAAATACAAAATTGTCTGGTTATGATATTACGTGTACAACCATGACAATGCATGCTAAGATGAATGTATTACTTCAGTGGATTTAGATGCTGTTCTACAAAGAGGATTTGATATTGGACTTGAAAAGGTTGTAGACTCGTAAGGTGTATTCTGAAATGAACTTATACATGACTAATTCATCTGCAGATAATTATAACTGGAGGTAACTTGGAACAAAGCAAAGAAGCACTAAAACTTGCCAAAACTCATGGTAGGGATGCTTAGAAATTAGAGGGTTTTTCATTGCACACTACTATACTAGTGTCACATTTTTCGCATACTCAACCTTCTTCATTGCAATGCTAGAAATGATATCGGTCTGATCTAACTTACACAGTTATATACAACATTTATTTATGGACTATCCTAACTACTGGTATATACATTTACTAGAGAGACTCTATAGCACAGTCGGTGTTCACCCAACCTACTGCTCTCAATTCATTGAGACCTCCAGCATGGATCCCGAACGGTATTTGGAAGAGCTGTTAACTCTTGCAACCACAAATAGAGGGAAGGTTGTGGCTATAGGAGAGTGTGGTTTAGGTGAGAGCCAGTGCTCCTGATTGTTATTACACGTCCATAACAAATGTATTTTTAAGATGCTTGGAACTGACAGTATATAGTGTTTGCAAAAGAAGCAAGGTGTGCTATAGCTTGATTATTGATGCATTATGTCTACATTACTAGCAGTCAACACAATACTGGAAGCCTGCAATAATTATTGTGACATCAAGGCACAGAGCAGCAGGATTGTGGGGCGAGGGAGCATTGCTCCCCACACACAGAAAATTCTTGCCCTTCTTGAGAATCCAGAATTTTCTTACTGTTGCCCCCTCTCATTTTTGGGTGCCCCCCTTGACTATTGAGTGGGGTATATGAGAAAATTACCCGATGAACATTCTTTGTGGTTTGTTTTCATGGTGGGTGTAACCTTGAGCTCTTTTGCTAAGACAATGCCCATTTGTTTAGCAATGACCTACATGTATTTTCAGTACCATATAGAGTATATGTTTGAAATCCTCCTACAGACTTTGATAGACTTCACTTTTGTCCAAAAGACATTCAGCTCAAGTAAGTATTGTTTCAAAAGTAGAGTGTAAATTTCAGTTTTGTTCATTTTTAGGTATTTTGAAAAACAATTGGAGCTCTCCAAAAGGACAGCTCTACCTCTCTTTCTACACTGTAGAAATGCATTTTCGGAATTCATAGGTGCATAAAATATGATTATTCATAACTTGCTACTGTGTGTTGAAAAATTAATTACAACAGATATTTTGCAAAGGAATAGAGATTCAGTCATTGGAGGTGGTGTGGTAAGTAAAGATTTGTGGAAAAAAAGATGCACTGACCGGGAATCGAACCCGGGCCTCCCGCGTGGCAGGCGAGAATTCTACCACTGAACCATCAGTGCGCTCGTGGCGATGTTTAAATCTCTCGTGTATATAAACCTGCAGATACACTCGTTTGACGGCACCCTTGAAGAAGCGCACGCGGCCATTGACTTTGGTCTATATGTAGGTATCAACGGATGGTGAGTAGAAAAACAAATCTCGCAATAAAATTTAGTTATGTTGCTGGATATACAATATAACATATGGCATTGAAAGCAGGCTCTCCACATTCACAAAATATTGTATTGCAGTAGCTATGTCCCTATTGTGCAGTTCTTTGAAGACAGATGAAAATCTCAAAGTTGTGAAGTCTCTACCTCTTGAAAAACTACTGATTGAAACAGGTAACTTACACTACAGAACTACTTGACCATGGTAAAGTTGATTGGTGACTTTGTCTATGCTCACTAAAAACTAGTGAACATACTTTTGCTTTTGAAGATGTTCTCTATATGACATTAATATTTACATACAGATGCCCCATGGTGTGATATAAGACCTTCACATGCTAGTTATAAGCATGTGAAAACCCTGTTTCCCAGCAAAAAGAAAGAGAGGTGGCAAGAAGGAGTTAGCATCAAGGGTCGGAATGAACCAAGGAACATCTTGTATGAGCTATAATCAATTAACATTATGTGATCACTATATGTGAAGGCACTTCATAAGGACACACCTGTGATGTAGGTAGGGGTGAGGGAGTCAAGACTGTAATGATGAATAACTGTGAAACACCTCCCTTTGGGTCTTGAATACTTCATTCTTTTCTGCTGTGCCTTTTCCATACACAGCAGACTAGTAATTTGTAGCCCATTCCCATCCTCTCTGTTATCATATGTCTGAATGTATGTGCGTGAACTGCAGGGGATATAGGCACTCTCTGAAGCTCTAGACTGTTAACAAATTTTCAAGGAGTATGTCATTGACATCGATAATTAATTGAACTGTAGTTGTGTTGACAAAATTAACTAGGGAAACTATCACATATTTGTATGTAATTGTCATCTCTCTCTGCCTACACTCAGTTATTTGATGGTCAAGTAACTTTACAGTTGATACTTGTTGAATAAAGTTGTATTGTCTAAATTAGAATGCCATATGCCCGGTGTATGTGTGCATCCTCATAAGGGCTATGTGTGTTCATATACTTCAACAATATCTTAAATCACTGTGCATAATGTGTACCTGTTTATGTGTACATAATTTCTCCCCTGTAGACAAGTTTTGGAAGTTGTGTCAGCAATATTGGATAGACCACCTACAGAAATAGCCGAACAGATATACAGCAACACATGTGCCCTCTTTAGCTGGCCTTGCTAATATAAGCAGGACTTATGTATATATTACACAAACAAACTGGCAGACACCTTAATGAAATAGTATGTTGTAGGTTATATAAAGTAGTACAACTAGAAATTTACTAGAAATTATTGCGTTTTTTTCACCCCCGCAACAGCCTGGGTACGAGGCTACTGGAATCCCTTTAGTGTTTTGTCATGCTTTGAACAGCATGTTAACTGCAGCAATGTTTCTCAGAATATACTAAATGTAGATACTGCAAGTTTGACAGGTGGGAAACACTTTATGTCAAACTTTGTCAATGATGAGATTCTCAGAAGAGGAGGAAAAGTTGGCACAGTAATACAAATGATGAATGCTTAAAAGCTGCCAAAAATATGGTGACATTAGGACTCTATTTTCCTGATGGGCTAACAGCACAACACGTTTGAAATGGTGACCAAGGTGTGGTCGTATCAACTTACAGTCCAGCTATAGGGCATCCACAATATTCCTTTTTCTTGGATTGGCAGTAGCTAAAAGTGTACCCTTTACAGTGCGTTCAAAACCCTGAGAAACAGTTCAACATACGGTGAGTATGTCATTACTCCACAGATCTGTGGCTACATACTGCAAAGTTTGCAAATTTCGTAGAACTAATCGTGACATTTTTACGAGCTAAAATTTGTACGCGCCATGCCCGCGTTAAATTTTTGTTCTCTTGTCCCATATAAAGGCTGTGCTAGTCTCAAACCAGCTAGACTTTGGTGGGACAGCAAATCCCTATTGCCTTTCTTGCTAACTGACCTGCAGGCAGCGGTGCACTGCAAACTAATTCCGAGCTTTTTTTACTGAAATACCGCACCGACGTGACTAACTTAGAGTGCACGTGTGGAGTAGTAGGTGTGTGAACTGAAGAGAATTCAACTGTTCACTCTCGAGAACGTGGAGCGTGGAAACAATGAAACTACATGTAGCAGTTGCCTGCATGGCCCTTCTCTACGTTGCCAGAGCTGGTAAATCTCACTGTTCATGCGTGCATTCATAATATAAGCTTACTGTAGCTGCATGCATTTTATTGTGTAAGGTTCCACGGTATGTATTTGTATAGATCTCTTGGCATGTTGTGATCATGCTAACTCTGACAGTTCATGCAGTGGGAAATGTTCTCATGTGAGTTGCAATCACCTCACTATTATACTTAGCAGTTCACATGTAGCATACAGTATATACGCGTTCTGTTAACACACAGACCCTTGTGTTCCTCTGACTATAAGTTGTACCAATACTGTGCTATGCACAGCAACATATGTATATGTATAAACCTTCATTGTATTTCTTCACTAAGATGTATTCATGATAGCAAGTACATTATTAGTTATACAAGTAAATTGACTATTATATATGTGGCAGTATGTAACAAATATTCCGTGATGTGTTTCTTGTTTATACTCTCACTCAATTATCTGTCTGATTGCTTATTAATTACTAGAATATCGAGAGCTGCAGTACAACTAACGAAATAATTAATGATAGCTGATTTCTTGCGTAGAATCACAACCACTTGAAAGGGTAGCAGATTTTCACATGTATCAATATGGAACTACCCTAATTATTATTTATTTTAGTCAGTATACTCTTATAATATTAATAACAACCATTCATTAGTTAGTGAGTGCATGAGTGCACTGTGTTGTGTAGTTAACATAGGCACCAGCCCCTCCCTCTGAATAGCTAGGATTTTAACTACGTTGGCATAGAATTATTGTTATTCCTTATATGATTTTTTCCTCTTAATTTTAAACTCTGGTTTCTTTATATGTCGCTGAATATTAATAATGATTACTCTTCCTGGAGTGTGGGTAGTTAAGTAGCCACTTGTCTTGATTGAATACACTTTGATGCATGCGCTTCCCAATTGGGTGGGAATTGTTGTGCCATGTGCACCACCTTGTTTTGGTTTGGCTGTAGGTTGATTTACACACCTAATAAATGACAGCTGACATATGTCGTAGCACTCACAAGTATGTAGGTTCTGGAAAATTGTGTTCCTAATAGAGAGGTGTTTGATATGTAAGTAGGTAAATTCAGGTGTTTTCCTTCTTGGGTAAGCTTTTGATGCCCACATGTAAATTAATCAGCTATTGCCTACTGTTATCTAAAATTCTTTTGTTGGTAGATTTTCGGTGATATTTCAGACATTCGTCTGCTGAGTTCAAACCAGTTCCAAGATCTGGCCCTTGCTTGCTCTCCGTCCTATGTAAGTGTATACGTGTGTGTATTGTGTAGCATAAATCTCCCTCTCTCCGCGCCTCCTTTCCCTCTCCTCTCCCTCTCTCCCCTCTCTCCGCGCCTCCTTTCCCTCTCCTCTCCCTCTCTCCCCTCTCTCCCTCCTTCCTCCTCTCTCCCTCTCCCTCTCCCTCTCCCTCTCTCCCCTCTCTCCCCTCTCTCCCTCCTTCCTCCTCTCTCCCTCTCCCTCTCCCTCTCTCTAGTATCAACTTTGGGCCTGCTTTAATCAAACAACTGCCTCCCCAACAACCACAAGTAAGCCCTCAAACACACTTCAACTGTAAAACAGACACTAGCAAGTTGAAGTTATTGGGGTGCATTCTTATTCACAGGTGATTTAACTCCAACAGAAGTAACACAAGTTACTACTCCAGAAAGTGAGTCTGACAATAAATGTGTACACAAATTCTTCAACCATGCAATTATATATAATGGCAGACTACTATTGCTGTGATAGAGCTCGTGGTCTGTGCAGAGAGACTTGCAAAAAAGTAAGCAAATGGCAAGAAGTAGCTTTTTAAATGGAGATTCAGGCTTTGTGGTTCTCTATGAATGGATGGGGCGGGTTCTAATTAGTGGCAGCTGCATATTTATAGAGTAGCTATCCTAGCCATAGTTAGGTTTGTTTAGTTAACTCTCAGGATTTGTGTGTGTGTGTGTAAAGCCAGGGAAAAAGGCAAACCCAATCCACCACAGCTGCAGTAAACATACGCAAGAAGGAAACTGATTACAGTCACTTTATGTAACTATGAATTCTGTCATACAGGAGTTGCCTCTTCACGACCAGTCTGTAGCCATTCAGAAAGTCATCGCGGTTTGCGGACCGCCACCTGAAGTAAGAATTTTGTATATAAATTTAGAGGTCAAAACTCTAATCAGTACCATTGGGGCAGCAAACATCTGCCTCAAATGGCTCATGCATTCATCTGCCCATGTATATTCCTGGTTTGCATATGCACAAAAAACGCTCAATCAGCATTCATATATACACTTAGAGTCTACTCTGAGATGCTGGAAGCTCATGTTCACAATACAATGCTATCGATTGGCACTAGTAATGTGCCACGCATTTCAGTTACTGCTAGAAAATGTATCCATTAATTGGTACACCTTCTTCTGATCTATGCATGTGGACCCACCTACAACTGATAAGCATAATGGTAGAGGAACTGCTTATTCAATTATCCCTTACATGTGCTATTGGTGAACAATTAAGTTGCCTAGCTGCACTGTCAGTTGTAGCTGCTCTGAAAGGAAGACTCCATGGTGATAAAGAGGGTACAACACTTCAGAGGATGTTGACTACATGGTGTCTCCCATACAACCCCGAGTAAACTTACAAAACAACCACATGGCTATACATGTATACTAACCAGTGATATTTACTCTACATGGCGGCTACATAGCACCTTTTGAAATGATTTTTAAGCTCGGCCTGTATTCTGTCTATGCTATACTGGATCTAAGTGTGCCAGACTCTCTCCTCATGGTTTGTGAGGTCTGGGCACAAGACTAAACTTGACCTTGTGGTCAGAGTAACACGCAAGAATTGCTATTTGCATGGAATGGAAGGGTAATATTACATCATGGGTAATACTAATAAAAATGGGTAATACTGTACTCTTATACCCTCCTCATCCATTAATTGACAATCTTACTGAGGAGAGGGATAATTAATCCATGCTCAAGAGAAACAACCTGAAGAACAAGCTAAATGGCTACATATAGACTATGGTAAATTTAAATTGACCAATCAGGTTGCAAGAAATGCAGGATCTATTTTTCATAGTCACCTCGTTAGCGGGATCTATAGTTGGCCGCTGGCCCCGAGTACCAGGATCTATTGGCACGCTTGTTGCTAGCGGTTTGAATGGTCACTGTCCAATCAGTTTTCTCCGCTGTAGTCTAAAATAGTTAGATGCACTCGTCATTGGGAACTACGCGATTTAGAAAGCCTCGGGACGCTACATCCGGCCCTCGGCTTTCTAAATCATGTAGTTCCCTCGACTTGGAGTCTAACTCATATATAGAGTCCTACCAGCATACATTATGCACAGCAGTGAGGGTAGGGATATGAGCTCAAAAGGATGTTGTTATTACATAGTTCCTTATATGAACAACTGGCTTAAGTCTCCAGTATGACTAATCATTAAGTGTTTGGGTGTGTGTTCCCGGGCTAGTCGTCTGGCCAACTTGTCTCCATTGTTATCACTATATATGTACACTACTGGTCTAGGTGGAGACTAGATGTCCGGCTCAGTCTGCAATAGATATTTGGCCACAACAGCATCGCATAATCATATCCTGTAATTTTGAAATTGCACTCACACAGAATGTTACCAACCACAAAATGGTTACCATGTAGTGATGAAATTATATACAACTATACAAATGATGCAATTAGGAATAATGTTTTCAATAATTACAGGGACCAATGTGGGAATGCTTTTTGGCTCCAAGTAAGAAATGTATTGCTTTAAAAATAATGCATTCATAACTATACGTCTTTTTTTATTAGCAACAAATCCTCCAGCACTTCAACGTAAGTTAAGTAACTATACCTCTAGCAGTTACTTAACTGTCTACTAGTGTATGAATATTGTGTGCATGCAATTCAGGAAGTTTTCCAATTTCAATGCAGCTGTAAATGTTGACTGGGCAAGAATCCAGTGCTGTAGTCAAGCCAGTGCCAGTGTCTGCAGAAATAGCTGCATACAGGTTAGTGATAGTGAACTACTTGAGAAAAGTGAAAAATCTCGAGCTCGAGCTCTCCCCCTCTCCCTCCCCCTCCCCTCCCCTCCCCTCCCCTCCCCTCCCCTCCCCTCCCCCTCCCATCCCCCTCCCCTTCCCCCTCCCTCTCCCCCTCCCCCTCCCCTCTCCCTCTCCCTCCCTCCCTCCCTCCCTTCTCCCTCCCTCCCTCCTTTCCTCCCTCCCTCCCTCCCTCCCTCCCTGCCTCCCTCCCTCCCTCCCTCCCTCCCTCCCTCTCTCTAGCTCTACTCAGGGATTATTACATTATTTTCCTGGAAAACACTCCAGCTAGATTGTGTTCACAGACCAAGTGAAGTAAACACTTTAATAATACATTGTTAAATTATTCCCCAAATTGTTTTCTTTCTAGAGATCACTTACAACTTGTCTAAATGATGGTAAGCTGCAAATTAATAGGAAATTGATCATGTATACACAATACCAATTTAGTTTACCAACATGCCACGCTTTGTTATGCACCTACTACCAAATCACTGGCATATTCTGTAATTTTCACAAAGGGTGCGTCACTAAAGTATGCTAGTCACCATTCAACTGTGTGTACTCTTGCGTAATTTCTTGGCTGTGACAGCCACTTTAATTTTTCTGTTCAATTGCAGTCAGCTTTCCGTGCAAGCTTGGCTGCTCAGGATTACACTTTTGCAGCAACTTCAACAACAGGTTATTTACAAAACAAATTATTCTGCAATATGGAGTAAAGCTATTTGTTGTGTTGTTTAATTGCTGAAGAACTACTCACGTTAATCTGTAATACCACTTTGTTTCTCAGCAGTGCTCCTATCTCTCTCTCTCTCTCTCTCTCTCTCTCTCTCTCTCTCTCTCTCTCTCTCTCTCTCTCTCTCTCTCTCTCTCTCTCTCTCTCTCTCTCTCTCTCTCTCTCTCTCTCTCTCTCTCTCTCTCTCTGTTTCTCCTCTAGACCAACTATGCCATTCAGACAATGCACAACTGCATCTGATCACATGGCCAAGAATGAGTACTACTCATGGGTCAACCTTCGTAACATCAGTCATCCACTATTCTCAGTGCTTATAAAAGATGTCGAAACCTGTCTACCTGACTTATGGAAGGTAATGACAATCATTTTATGTTTGGACTCATCTGTTCAATCGTTGTTGAGCCTGCCATATTCTGAATGACACTGCATTTTCTTGCTGCAGGCTCTCGCATGCAGTTTTCATATTCAACCTTGCCATCCTGTTACCCATGCTACACAAATATGCAGGTAAAATTGCTTAGCAAGTGCAACTGCCTCAGGACGGATCAGTTTTGTGAAAAAAGCCTCAGTTTTTACTGCCCCAAATGCCATTTTTGTATACAGTGGAACCTCTCTAATCCGGACTACCTTGGAATTGAAGAAAGTGTCCGGATTTGTGAGGTGTCCTGATTTCTGGGGGTTTGGTTGTACGTAAAAACATGGCATTTGGGACAGCAAAAGTGTCCTGTTTATCAAGGTGTCCATATTTCAGGGTGGAGAGGCTCCACTGTACTTTCAATGAGAGAACCTCACTAGTCAGGACTCTTCTTTCCCAAGTGTATCTGGACTAGAAAGGATGCCTTGTGTATGTTCATATCAAACCTGTCCATCTCTTGCAGGGAGGACTGTATTCAATTGTTGAGTAAATGCAGTAACTCTACATATTCTGCGACTGCAATATGTGACATCATCACTCCAGCTTCATCCAATGAAAACTGCTTCTCACTATCTGAATTTACTAGTAACTTAACATACAGCTAAATATAGTACAGTCTTGTTACTATATATAGTAGCACACCTCATATCACATGATCTTTCGTTTTTTTCTTCAGAGCCGAGCCAGCATTCTGATGATGAGGTTGCCTTGGTGACAAACCCGTGTGACCCCAACCCTTGCAAAAAAGGCTTCTTCTGTTCCATCAATCACCTGTGTCGCCATGGTGACTTGGCATGCTCGCACTACATCTGCCAGCCAGGATGTTCATTGGGAGACGAACCGTCTCTTGTCTACCCTGGAGGAAGCCATATTAGAGTTCCCGTGGAGATGTTCTCAAGCAAAGATGGTTTGTATATACATGCTAGAATGGAACCTCTCTAATTTGGACACCCTTAGAAAGTGTCCTGCAGGTGTCCTGAATAGCAAAGTGTCCTGAATAGCGAGGTGTCCTGAATATCGGTGTCCTGAATAGTGACATGTCCTGAATAGCAAGGTGTCCTGTTGTTCAAGAGGACACACAAATTTAAGTGGGCAAAAGTGTTCTGTGTGTCCTCAGGGTCCTAATTAGAGAATTACATCATTGAAAATGACACAATTAATTTCAGGTCCTAATTAGAGGGGTTCCACTTTAATTACATCATCGGAAGTATATACATAACTCGTTTCAGGGTCCTAATTAGAGGGGCTCTGCTGTTTTCTCCCCAACAGAGTGTTTTGGTTTCTTCAACTGCACTACCCCTACTGTTGGTGAAGATGTAGAGGAACTAGCAGAGTCTAACGCAGCCCCTCACACCCACTATTGTGAGAAACAGACTCACTGCTTCATTGGAGAAGATATATATGGTAAGGGAAGGGGCAAATTAAACTGAAAGTGAAAGCTTATACCATGAAATATCCATACAAACATACTTGTTTTGCATAGGCAGTTGCCCTTTATAGAATTTTAAGATTCCAAAAATGTAATGTATGCCTAAAAAATACAGTTCCTTATACACTAACAAATATAAAAGTAATATTTCCATTTTAGCTCATGGCAGTCACTTTAAGCTGGAAGACTGCAACTTCTGCACCTGTTTCCATGGCCGTGTGAAGTGTACTAATCTCACGTGTGGAACAGTGAATGGTTCCAGTTGTAAGTATAACTTGTTGGAAAATAGGTCACGGTTGTACTGTGGAAATTTTCCGATATGGACACCATTGGGATTGAAGAGTGAGTGTCCTGATTAGTGAGGTGTCCTGATTTTTCAGGGTATAGGAAGTGTTCTGTTTATTGGGGTATCATATTATTTGAGTGTCCTGTGATTAGAGGGGTGTCCTGATTAGAGGGGGTTCACTGTGGATGTATATATCATGGCCTAAAATATGTGTATGCCAGGCCATGCTCCCACAATCACAATCTTGGGTGACGTTTTTTGCCCTCCCTTACAAATTATTGGGGGGGCTATATCCCCTATCCCCCCTTCCTATGCCTATGCTGTGTATCATTTCTCCAGATATCAACTGTACTTGTTCCAGAGACTATCACCCAGTTTGTACCAAGGATGGACGCACCCTCCCAAATGACTGTATTGCAATGTACGTCACCACACATCACATTCATCACACAGTATGGTCATAGACAAATGGTCATTCACCATCAAGCTCCCTTCATTTTCTGCTTCAGTTGCTGTCATTGATGAAACATTGACATCAGGACACCCTGAAATGAGGACACACTTTGCTACCCCTAATTTCAAACCCTGAAATCAGGACACCCCACTAATCAGGACACTCCACTAATCAGGACACCTCCCTAATCAGGACACTCCACTAATCAGGACACCTCACTAATCAGGACTATTTCTACTCATATTGTCACATATAGATCATTTTCTTCACTTTCAATATGAGTGCCAATTTTCAATATGAGTGCTAACTTTCAATATGATTGCTCACTCTCTCTTCCCCATTTCAGGTGTTTGGGGTACAAGCCTGAGCAATATAGAGTGGGAGATTGCAATCGATTCAACCCTTGTTCGAGACACAGCTGCAGCAAGGGGTCAAGGTGCATGCCCAACCGCAGGGTTTGTCTGAAAAGCAATAGCATGGAATGCAGTCAACATACCTGTGGTAAGATAGATTCACGCAGAGGGGCAAGGAGCAAGAAGAAGAGGGGGGCAATTATAATTAAGATGGGGGTCTGGGGACAATCTCCCCAGAAAACTTATTCTGGTGAATTCTAAGCTGATTTGTTTCTTGTGCAAAAGTGGGGGGGAAACTGCCCCTCCCCTGCCTGCCCTTCTCTTGAGTGGAACGTATTTTACCTCTCTCCTACATATCACACCTTCTCCCTCCTTAGAATCCCTGTTACAGATGTGTAATGGATCTCCATCTCCGGTCTGTGATGCTTCCAACAGCCAACACTCGACTCTCTGTAATTTTCTACGCACAGAGGAAGAATTTGGCTACCATGGATACTGCAGAGTACGTGCATTTTGTACAGTAACAGTTGTCAAGCTGTCCTTATTTCGGTGTTGAAACATGGTATTTTGGACAACACAAGTTGTACCACTTATCAAGATGCCACTACTTCAGTTCAAAGTACACAAACAAGGTGTCTTAAGTTTGATGTCAACATACGCAGGCCTAGGCAATCAAGAGGGAATGAAAAAGACAAACTTCTGTCTGGAGTCAAACCCAGGTCTAATTCTCTTGATCTCCTTGGCCTGCGTATGTTGACATCATACTTAATACATCTTCACCAGGTCAACTAAGAATATTTATTAAGGTGTCCTCATTTATGAATTGAAAAAAAACTTAAAGTACATCTCATTCTACTGTATGATGTAATGCCTTATTGAGAGTAATAAGGTATAAACATTGCAGGATGAGTGTTCGCGAATCAAAGCCCGCCCAGTGTGTGGTGTGAATGGAGAAACATTTGAGACCATTTGCCATGCTGAGAGCATGCACGTGGCAGTTGACTATAACGGACAGTGTAGAGCAGTTCCTGGTTCAGGTAAAACTAAGAGTAGATATACTTGTTAGCCCATTTAGCATTTTATCTATTACTTCATACTCTATACCAGTACAAAATTATCACCGGTACCATCTGTTGTATTCTATGCAGGTCCAGATGGGTCGTGTTCTGGTGTGGTGTGCCCATCTCTGAGCCATTCTGCCTGTATCGGAGTGAGACCATGGAGTGCATGCTGCCCTAAATGTGGTAAGTAACAAGTCTGCCCGCCTAACTCTTCATTCAAGCCATGTGTTTCTGACCAGAACGCAATAGTCTACCCTCTTACATGTACTCATAGGTGGACTTCTTACCATTCTTATTGATGAAACTACTTTGAACGCCAACAGTGATGTCATGGGCGAAGTGCTATCCTCTACAGATATAATACGTCGACTTCGACATCACATAACCACTGTAAGAAATTCTTGGTTAATATTATGCAGCTAAAGTCTATTCACGTTCACCTGGGCCCCGGAAATTGCTGCGGTTTTACGTGTTACGCAGCGCGCGTCATTGAAATTGGGTGAAAAATAATGAAGTTATTGCCAAAATTCGAGGGTCCAGGTGAATTGGTCAGTATTGTGGGAAGTGAGACCAGTGAGTGAATATTTTGTAAAAAGCTCATCCCCTTCACCACTAATGGTGGATGATACAATACTGAGGTATCGATATTTCCGATTTTAGTGCTGCATGGGTTTGCTAGTATTGATAATTTGATACTGCTACAAACTGATACATGCTCATGTGTGTAGATCTAGACACGTTCTGATTCTAACTAGTGCTAGTACTAGGTGGGCAGTGAGTGTAGCTATAGGAAATTGCTGTCAACATATATACCAATTTTCCAGCTGGCTGGGGTGGCTCATGCTCACCCAATATGTATTAGTTAAAGCATGGAAGGAAGTGCTGTACGTGCAATAATGGTACGAGGGTGTGGTCGAGATAATCATACAGCACGAGGCGTAATTGATTTATTGTACTTCGCATCTTACCTGCCTTGTTTCTTGTGTAGGGAAAGGCTAAAACTCACCGTTATCACGTGCCGTGCTGTATTGCGCGTGCCTCCACGTAAACTATGCTGTATGACGGATACAGCACTGGCAGCGCCTTTGATTCGCCCACGCAAAGTACAATAAGTAATGTTAATGTGGACACCATTTTTTCCTCTGCAGTTGCAATGTAACTTGTATGGGCATGTAGCTGCAGATGGGTCTCTGTCTGTGTTGGTTCTACCAGTTATCAATGCCTCATCACCAGTTGTGGTATGTTATATATGGGATATATTGTGAACCTCTCTAATCTGGATACCCTTGGGACAGATGAAGTTATCCCGATAAGTGATTTTCAGGGGTTGAAATGTACATAAAAATGGTATTTCGGACAAGCAAAAGGTGTCCTGTTTATTTCGGGGTGTCCCGATTAGAGGGGTTCCACTGTAACTGTCTAACAGGGACACACATGGGAAATGTGTCCTGATTTTAGGGGTTGGAAATATTCTCACAACCCACCTTCCTATATCCCAAACCAGAAGAGCACTTTGGCAATGGGGGACTAGCTAGTTGTGAGCTCACAAGACAAGAGTTAAAATTGTGCAATAGCAAACAAAGTTACTATAGGAGCATCATGTTTTCCCTACACATTCACTTTCACTTTCAATTGCATTTGTTTTTAGATCAAAGCTTGTAATCAGGAAGCAATTAAACTCGGTACACTTATCAATAATCGAACACCCAAACTTGCCTCGGATACTCTTCTCTCTCATCTCGTTGCGGCAAAGGTTGACACGTCCTCCATCGAAAACTTGCAGCAGGGTAACCGTGGCAATAATGTGATGGGCGAGGTCACCCCAAACTCAGCACAGCAATTGGGAGTGTCGTATTCAGTTCTCTGTTTTTTGGCATTTATCACTTTATTTGGAACAGCTGTTTTTGCCTTTTAAGCAACTCAGCATGAACTGTTACTGAACTTTGCATTAATTTCTTGCCAACATTAACCGACATTGTTACACATTTATTCATGCTCATTTTTTAAACCTTCCATTGTTATGTATTTGCCTAATGACATCACTTTGACATCATTATGACATCATATGTAATGTGATACTAGTAACTATGAAAAATAATCTACACAAGGTGATTACAAGTTATGCAAAAGTCTGATGTCATTATGACATCATCATGTTTGGTAAACTATAAAGAAAATGACATATCTACAGTGTTTAAAAGTTACAAATGATTAGGGAAAAAGTTTTAAATTTCAGTTTCGTCTGGATCTTCATTATCTGGCATGTCCTCGGACTGCAAAGAGGCAGAGAGAAAGGAAGATGTGAGCATATTATTATTAGAGAGGTATCCTTATTTCAGAGGGTGGGCTTCAATGGAGTTGGGACCTGAAGATGTGTCCCTATTAGAGAGGCATCCTCATTTCAGAGGGCGGTATGTACAGGCTTCAATGGAGTTAGATGTGTCCCTATTAGAGAGGTGTCCTCATTTCAGAGGGTGGTATTTACAGGCTTCAATGGAGTTAGGACCTGAAAATGTGTTCCTAACACACTAGATATCACTGCCCCCTTACCGGTTTTTCATCAAGTTCCCGCTCTGGTTTACTCGCACCCTCGCTCTCTGGTTTACTATCAAGTGAGGCAACAGCAGGTCGAGTGCTCACGTTGACTGCTCCATGAAGGGACCGTCTTCTCTCTTTCTCCTTGTGTATACGCTTCTTAGTACGCTTGCGGAAGTAGACCACGATCTGAGGAGAGTAACAACTGTGTATTAACAGCTTCCAGGAAGGTGTACAAGCTGAGCTGCCTCGGTAGCTCAGTTGGAAAATAACTTCTTTGGGGGAGTTGTGTTGTGTTGCTTTGCCTTTGTGTTGTGTTGTGTTAATTGCCTTGCCTTATCTTTCTAAGCATCTCATGGTTAAAGTAATGGAATATCCACTTCTGAACAAAAGCACATGTACATAGACAACAATTTTTTCTGACTGTTCTGGGCAAGTTGTGTTGTGTTGCCTTGCCTTTCTAAGAGCTTTAAGCATAGTAGAACCTCGGTTATCCGAACACCTCTGGGCTCAATGAAATTTCCAGTGTTCGTATAACTGAATTTGTTCGGATAAGTGAATCTACGCATCTGTTCGCATTTGCGTGATTATAGCATGTAGGATGGCAGTTTCGACCATTACTGTGGACAGTGTGATACGAGGCCATCATGTTTACAAGGATATATGGACTCCCTAAGCGGCATTTTTCAACAACGTGAGCAGTTGCCTACAGTGCACAAGCTGTAGTATTGCATATAACTTGTTCTAATTAAGCGAATTTACTTGTCAGCGCCTGTTCGGATAATCGAGAGTTCGGATAATTGTGGTTCAGATAACCGAGGTTCTACTGTACATGTACATGTATATCAGACTTACTAAAATAAGCAATATGATGATTAGAACCAGAATGATGAGTCCCACCAGGACAGACACAATGTAAACCCAAATGGGGATGGGTTCATCTTCAGGTCTCTGGGGCTCCCTCACTAGTAATTTCTAGGGATAAAAGGGTTAAATTGTATGGAGAAACCGAGAAAATACATAGAGGGTTAATACTAGAGAGGAAAGGGTCAAATTTAATGGATGGAATTGAGAGAAAATCTGAGAACTGACAAATATGTAAATTATTCTTTACATTTGATCTCTTCATTCTGGTCTGCAAATCATCTTCAAAATAATCATTTGAAATTGTAAATTCTGTATAGGCATAAATCTCAAAGTCACCACTCTGTGACTGTAGGGGTTAGAATGGAGGAGAGAGAGAGGGAGGGAGGGAGGGAGGGAGGGAGAGAGGGAGGGAGGGAGGGAGGGGGAGGGGGAGGGAGAGAGGGAGGGAGGGAGGGAGGGGAGGGGGAGGGGGAGGGAGAGAAAGAGAGAGAGGGAGGGAGGGAGGGAGGGAGGAGGGGAAGTAAGGATGGACGGATGAATGTAAGCACACATTAGGCACCAAAGATGGGCACAGGTATACATATATATATAGTCAGGCACATAAGACAGAATCACTGGAGAACTCACAAGGAAGAATCGATTGTCGACAATAGCCTCAACACTAATGCGCAGAGATGGAGGCGTAAAGTTACTGACAGTGCACTTAATTACTGCACACGAACTTTGATTCTTTTTACAGTCAAGTGTCTAAGAGGAAGAGAAGAGGAAGAGAAAATGAAGAACTACATTCCTTCCATCACATTCTTTAACAAACCTCTGCTATTGCCCTCTTTCGTATTGTCGTGGGCTCGTTCTCCTCGCTGACCATTCTCCTGTATAGCATCTCCAAGGCACCAGGAGTGCTGTAACAGAGAATGAGGATGAATTCATAAAGAGTTGCACTTAAGAATGATTCCTTCTGGTACCACAATATCAAAGTGCACACATATATACACACTAAACTACATATATAAAAAAGTCCAGCTTAATTATCAAGATTAACCAACATACCTTCTTCTTCTCTGTCGCAGTTGTTCACTTGGTATGCCATCTGGGTTTAGACCTTCGCATTCAATCTATTAGAAAGAATTAACCACATACAGAAGTTGTATAGGACTACATTGTAGATTCTCTATGTAGGGGTGGCACCAATGCACACACATAACAATGTGTGGTAGGTGTGTATATGCAGGTAGCTCAGTTGGTAAGAGCGTCGCCGAGCAAGCGGATGGTCGTGGGTTCGAGTCCCACCCGAGGCAGCTATTTTTTCTTTGAAAAATAACTGCCTTGGATGAGTTGTGTTGTGTTGCTTTGTCTTTCTGTTGTGTTGTGTTGCCTTGCCTTTCTTAAGCATCCCATGGATGATTAAGTCATATACATGTACACGTATTAACGTATTCATCAAAAGATGGCAATTTCCTTAACACAGTAACACAATTGTGTGTCTTTTGAAATGGTAGCTGACAAGATATTGTTGTGCGAGAATGTGAGTGTCGTGGGTTCGAATCCCACCCAAGGGACCCAATTTTTCTTTGAAAAATGACTGCTTTGGGCGAGTTGTGTTGTGTTGCTTTGTCTTTCTGTTGTGTTGTGCCTTGTCTTTCTAAGCGTGTCATAAAGTCATGTATGAAGTGCAATGTTTGGTACATGTATGTACTGACAGAGGCTGTAGTAGGGTAGAGGTAGTAGAACTCTCCAGTTCTTTCCGTTCGACCAGGGAGATAGAAAAGAAGTTCAGCTTCTGGGATGGTTGTTGGACCACGGCTGATGAGAGACAAGGTTAGAGATACATGTGTCCCTGATGTTAAGTCGTTAATCTGAGAAAAAAATGGGTAGAGATGGAGGAAGAGAGAGAGGGAGGGAAGAGAGGGAGGGGAGGGAGGGAGGGAGGGAGGGAGGGAGGGAGGGAGGGAGAGGAGGGAGGGAGGGAGGGGAGGGAGGGAGGGAAGGAGGGAGAGGAGGGAGGGAAGGAGGGAGGGAGGGGAGGGAGGGAGGGAGGGGAGGGAGGGAGGGAAGGAGGGAGGGAGGGAGGGGAGGGAGGGAGGGAGGGGAGGGAGGGAGGGAGAGGAGGGAGGGAGGGAGGGAGGGGAGGGAGGGAGGGAAGGAGGGAGAGGAGGGAGGGAAGGAGGGAGGGAGGGAGAGGAGGGGGGAGGGGAGGGGAAGGAGAGACAGAGAGGGAGGAAGGAAAGGGAGGGGAATGAGAGACAGAGAGAGGGAGGGAGGGAAGTCAAATTTAAATTCTACCAATACCCTTTTTGGGCTGTTCCACCAAATTAAATGCCTGCCAAAGTTTCCTGCTATTCGCCAGTTGACAATAACAGTAAATATTACACACATTACTCACATCTTTGTATTCTGTCACATTAGGAGTGAATTGACTGGAGAAAAGAGACACAAGAACATACAATATACGTGTATGCATACCCAGTCGCTATATGTATTCAACTCACAACATCGAAATTGAGACATTAGCTCTGGCAGAGACAGATAAATTGAGTGTTTCCACGTTATTCGACATATCCATATCGTTCCCCATAATAGTAAACTTTGCAATGGCGTCTGGCTCATTCCCTACGATATCTTGCACTGGAATGAGAATGGTAGCTTCAAACACCTGAGATAGATAGTAGAGAGGTGAATCAACCTTCGTAATTTGTACAGTGGTTTTGAAACAGTTGTAACAACAAAGGTGTCGGAAGTTTCTCTCTGTATGAATGTTCCACTGAGATTCTTGGCACTCCCAAAACTAGCCTCTTGTGGGGGCACATAACATTAGGACAGCGACAAGGCGGAATAGTGTCCCAATAAGTGAGTAATCCCAATTTCAGGGGGTTGCTACCCACATACATGTACTCATATGTAGATTAGATCACACACGTAATGCGACTATACTCACACAATGATACTATCACACAGTACGGTAGTACTGTGTATATAGGGATTGCTATGGTCTATCCCCATTGAAAACCATATATAAGGTTTTTCATCACTTTCACTTTCAGTTTGCTACCTACTGGACTTCTGTTAACATGAATATGTAACTATACCCAGAAACTAACTGTGATTATAAAATGGTATAATTTGATTGATGATAAAGGGGTTAAATTAACAAAAGTGTATTTTGTAAATTCTTCATCTTCCGCTTCTTCTTCTTCTTCTTCTTCTTCTTCTTCTTCCGCTTGAACAAGCGTAACTCACTAACGGTAACACATCTAAACATGAAACTTGGTACAGTGATGTAGTTCCACTGGGGGTAGTGCATCATTATGTTAAAAATTTTGTAAACAATGTACTTCTTGTAAAATAAACAAAAATAGCCTCAGGCTATGTATTATTAATGGGGGCACACAATCCTATATCTGACTAATGAAAGGTCTGCTAAATGTGAAATTTTGTATGGTAGTATAGTTTAATACCCCAATGATCAACATTGTGATAAAATCTCTGTAAACAATGTAAATCTTGTAATATAACAACAAATAGCCCGAGGCAAGGATTACTGTATCTCACTAACAAAAGCTCCATTAAATGTGGAAATTGGTATGATGACAAAGTGTAATACCCCAATGATCAACGTTGTGATAAAATCTCTGTAAACAATGTAAATCTTGTAATAAAACAACAAATAGCCTCAGGCAAGCATTACTGTATCTCACTAACAATAGCTCCCCTTAATGTGAAAATTGGTATGATGGTAAAGTGTAATACCCCAATGATCAACGTTGTGATAAGATCTATGTAAACAATGTAAATCTTGTAATATAACAACAAATAGCCTCAGGCAAGGATTTCTGTATCTCACTAACAAAAGCCCCACTAAAAGTAAAAATTGGTATGATGATAAAGAGTAATATACCTATGATCAACGTTGTGATAAAATCTCTGTAAACAATGTAAATCTTGTAATAAAACAACAAATAGCCTTAGGCAAGGAATACTGTATCTCACTAACAATAGCTCCCCTAAAAGTGAAAATTTGTATGATGGTAAAGTGTAATACGCCTATGATCAACGTTGTGATAAAATCTCTGTAAACAATGTAAATCTTGTAATAAAACAACAAATAGCCTCAGGCAAGGATTACTGTATCTCACTAACAATAGCTCCCCTAAATGTGGAAATTGGTATAGTGATAAAGTGTAATACACCTATGAACAACGTTGTGATAAGATCTATGTAAACAATGTAAATATCTTGTAATATGACAACAAATAGCCTCAGGCAAGCATTTCTGTATCTCACTAACAAAAGCTAGGCTACATGTGGAAATTGGTGTGATGGTAAAGCTTAATACCCCAATGATCAACGTTATGATAAAATCTCTGTAAACAATTTAAATCGAAATTGGTATAATAGTGAAGCTTGATACCCCAATGATCAACTTTGTGATAAAATCTCTGTAAACAATGTAATATAACAACAAATAGCCTCAGGCAAGCAATGCTGTATCTCACCAACAAAAGCTTCACTAAACGTGAAAATTGATATGGTGGTAAAGCCACAGATCAACATTGTGATAACATCTCTGTAAACCATGTATATCTTGTAAAAAATAGCCTCAGACAAGCAAAAAAATGACGGGAGACAAGTAAATAAAAAATTTAGGAAATTTGAAAGCAAATATAGGGATTGTATAAAAAGGAATGGAGACAAGATTGGGACACAGACATGTTATGATATATCGACGTACCCATAATGTTACGTTGATATAACATAACATGTCTGTGTCCCAATCTTGTCTCCATTCCTTTTTATACAATCCCTATATTTGCTTTCAAATTTCCTAAATTTTTTATTTACTTGTGGTAGTAGTAGCTCTAGCGTAAGCTTTAACATACACATGGCTGTTTACTCATTGCTATGGATGTAATTTACTTATGCTACAAACCCAAACACACAGCTACTTTGGAGAGCATTAATTAGAAAGGGTTCCCAATGACTCATACATGTATCTTCTGTAAGAATTGAAGGAAAGAGTGACATTACCTCTTCGAAGAAAAATGATGGTAGTGAACAGGTGTGGTCACTACAACTGGCTGTGGCACCCTGGAGAAGTCACAAGAAATGAATATTACTATACTGCATTGTTGGGCCAACAATTCTGCAGTCATTTTTCTAACTATTATTGTATGTACCAATCAAGGAAATACTGAAGCACATGTACATTTGATGCACACGCACACACACACACACACACACACACACACACACACACACACACACACACACACACACACACACACACACACACACACACACACACACACACACACACACACACACGCCCCAAACATACCACATTAGAGTCATTGGTTGTTATGCTCTCTGGAGCCTTAAGTAGTCTTGAGGGGAGGTCCAGAACCAGAGTAGTGTTGAAAGCATCTTCATCAAGAGTGCGGTAAATGAACACAACCTCTACAAACTTCACTCCTCCAACCACAAGCTCGTCATAGATTTCCAGGAGATTTCTGTCTTCATCACTAATAGAAAGACCAGTAATGTAACTTCATCATGTGACCCAGCAATCTTCATTTCAATACCCATTCTATAATCCTCATTCTCATATACCACACTCACATACATTCACTTGTCATTCCCATACATTCATCCCATCTCTACATACATTCATGTATTCATTCCTCATTCCTCCCCATCTCTACATGCACTCATGTATTCATTCCTCATTCCCATACATTCATCCCCATCTCTACATACATTCATGTATTCGTTCATCATTCCTCCCCATCTCTACATACATGTACATTCATGTATTCATTCCTCATTCCCATACATTCATCCCCATCCCCACATACACATACATGTACTCACAGGTAATGGACTTCTTTCAGAGTCAATTCTAAGTCAGGCTGACATGTTAGATTTCGACAACCAGAAAGGGACAGCTGTGGAAAGGGTGTAATGGCATTCCAGTACATATGTACACACAGTCCATATGAACATGCCCCACACTACAACAGACATATATACATGTATATATACATCACTAGAAGGACATCCTACTACATGTCCACAGTGTCAGTCAAGTCCCACCTACCTCCTGGTAATTCACATTGTTCCTAGGTAGTACTTCCAGAATGGGTATCTCTCTCAAGTCAATGATGTTCTGACTGCCATTCACCTCACGTGGCTCTTGGTCTTCAGTTGGACTGTAAATATTTACTGTCAAGTTCAGATTATCACGTCTCCTGTTCTCAATATCATTCTGTTGAGGGACACAAAGCATGCATTGGGACCATTTAGTTGAAGTTTGCTTTGGGGGGCCTAATTAGAGGAACTTCCCCATGTAATTGTCAATAATTTACCTTAACATAGACCTTAACATATCTTTGCACTATCTCATCTGTTGTGTTAAACTTCAAAGTTCCTCTGTAGACGTTTAGTTCTGTATTTTCGTCTTCAGAGTCCACGAAGAAGAGACGAGGTGTCCCATCCACTACCTCTGTCACATTGAACCTTGTTTCTTTGTACGAGAGGGAAAGAGAGAGGGAGAGATGGAGTACGGTAAGAGTATCATTTTGGATTAGCTAATGAGCTTACCGAGTGTTCTATTCTCCAGACCACGGCCAGAAAAACTTGCATTGATCAGCAGAAGAAAACTGCATGTCAATACATGAAAGAACTCTGTCTCAATGTGACATGTATAAATACTGTAGATATACATGTAAAATGTAATGTACATGTATATCTGTACATGTTAAGCTGTAGATGGACATGTACATACTGTTTTGTTGTAGAAATCTGTCTCATTGTAACTTGTACACATGTACATTATCTGTCTCACCATGCAAACTTGTCATTTAAGGCCGTGCAGTTTCGGTCAGTGTACAATAGTCGATCCTTGGGATTAGTGGACAGGGAGAAAGTGACATTGGCAATTGACTGAGCTCTGTGTGGAGTGAGGTGAAGTAAGGTACATGGAAATACATGTGCATAGCACACTAGCTATGTAAGAAGTAGGAGGAAAGATAGACAACCAAGACAATAGAACACACTGCACACAGACCAGACAAACAAGACATAGATCCCACCAACCATCCAAAAATAGAAAAAAACAAATAAATAAAGCACGTATGTAGCACATGTAAACAAAACAATCAATCAGTACATGTAGGACCTGCACTGTTTATATAGTCAGTACCTGAGCACCACAATGGCTTGTTCCTTGTACCCACCAATGACAAGGTCTACACAATAGAGAATGGCGTTCTCACATGTACATGTATATACACAACACATACAGACACACACACAATGTATTGTAGATACATACACATCTACATACCATTGTAGGAGTTAGCATCTACATCTACTCCACTGGATAGGGAATATCCAAAAGACTTCAAAGTGTTACTTGAGTCTAAACCAACTGTTTTGGATATTTCAGAAGCTGTTATGGTCTGGGAGGGAGGAGAGAGAGAGAGAGAGAGAGAGAGAGAGAGAGAGAGAGAGAGAGAGAGAGAGAGAGAGAGAGAGAGAGAGAGAGAGAGAGAGAGAGAGAGAGAGAGAGAGAGAGAGAGATGTAGTAATGGTGTATGATCCACACATTTCCTTCATCTCACATCTTCAGGTTCCTTATTGATGACGGTCTCCCCAGATCCCAGGTATGTATACACAATGCCTTCTGCTCCATCTTCTTGCTTTGCAAATGGTGCACTGACAGCAATATCTGTACATAAGAACACACTTCACATGAAACTTGACACACACGCACGCACGCACGCACGCACGCACGCACGCACGCACGCACGCACGCACGCACGCACGCACGCACGCACGCACGCACGCACGCACGCACGCACACACACACACACACACACACACACACACACACACACACACACACACACACACACACACACACACACACACACACACACACACACACACACACACACACACACACACACACACCTACCTTCAAAACCATCACTGTTAATGTCTCCAAGATTAACAATTGCTGACCCAAATCTTCCTTTACTCACTTTTCCATTTATCACAATAGGATTTTCAGTGTCTATCATACCTGCACCCTAGGTATAAATACATATCTGCATTAAGACACAACACACACTAGACACTCCTTGGAGTACACGTACATGTACTTGCGACACAATAATGTACATGTATTTAGACTACGATAAGTTTAAATTGACCAATCCGGTTGCAAGAAACGTGGGATCTATTTTCCTCGTTAGCGGGATCTATAGTTGGCCACTGGCCCCTAGTACCAGGATCTATTGGCACGCTTGTTGCTAACGGTTTGAATGGTCATTGTCCAATCAGTTTCTCCACTGTAGTCTAGATGCACTCGTCATCGGGAACTACGTGATTTAGAAAGCCTCGGGCCCTTGGTAGCGCCCTCGCTACGCTCAGGACATTACATCCGGCCCTCGGCTTTCTAAATCGCGTAGTTCCCTCGACTCGGTGTCTAACTGTCAAATATGTATGTCTGTCTGTCCAATATGTAGAAATGAATGATGTGTTCACTGTATATGCTCACATCATTTTTGTATATGAATATTCTTCCTTTTTCAACGTTGTCAGACGTGCTAAATAGAGGAGCTCCAACTATCACTTCATCATATCTAGGGAATGGAACAAACAGAAAATACAAGGAATTGTCATGATTAAAGGGGTTTCCTCATGAAAGTACAGTGATTGTATTCGGACTTACTTGTCACCATTCAGATCAGCGACAGCCACCACCCATCCAAAATACTCTCCAATCTTTTAAGAACACAATAATGACCAATAAAGACAAGTGTGTTATATGTTGTATGAACATTCAGTGCATATATACAATGTACCTGCGTGCCGCTAATTTCGAAATCTCCACTAGAGTTGCGATACATTAAGACCTGTGGTAAAAAAACTGACTGAAAAAATAGTTTTGCTACTTTCTCCATCTCCATAACTCTCACTTCTACTCTCAATTCCCTTTCCCTCTCCTGCCCTTCCACCTGTTGTCCCCCCCCCCCCCCCTCCCACCCTCTTATCCTCTCCCTTTCCTCCCTGCCCTCCCACCCCTTCTCCCACTCTCCCCCCCCTCTCCCTCCCTCCATCCCTCCCTCCCCCCCCCCTCTCCTTACTGTGCCTGTGTGATTATTCTTCTTGGGAAGAGAATATATAAGATCTAAAAACAACACAACAACGCTAACACCATCATTCAACCAAATTCCCACATCATTACCCTTTTCATCTGTACTAACAATTCGTCCAACAGCAACAGAAAAACCTACGAATGAAAGGAATTGACTTAATCTACGGACTTGGCACTCATAACAAGACTGACTCACCTCCATATTGAAATGATGCACCTGATCTAATCTCTGGGCCAAAGTCGTTTGTAGTTGAGTCATACTTGAATACAGATCCTGTTTGAGGGGGGGAGGGGGGAGGGGAGGGAAGTGGATTGTGGGTGAGTTGTGTATAAATGTCCAAACATTTGCATCACTCTATCAGAAGTATATTTATAATGTATATACATGTATGTACACGTATGTAATGGTTTACACAAGAGGGTTTACACACACACTACACACACACACACACACACACACACACACACACACACACACACACACACACACACACACACACACACACACACACACACACCTTACCAACACTGCTAAAGGCTGGAGGTGCTCCCAGATAAATCGAGAATTCAGTCTATAATGAAATGAAAGTGGAGCATACACGTAATTCATGCCTCAAACGTTAGAATTAATGTGCATAGTAGTCCACTTATGAAGAAGTTCACATTCAGTGCATATATACAACATACCTGTGTGCCATTAATTTCGATACCTTCACTAGAATTGTGATACACTAGGACCTATATATATATATATATCACTAATCAGGACACTTTCGTTTATAACTTAATGTACCTCTCTCTCATCGAGTGCAGCAGATGTCCCAGCCATACAGTAAGCTTGGCCACTTGAGGATAACCCACTAACATCATTATCTACATGACAAATATGATTGCATAGGCCATACAATTGTGTGTGTGTGTGTGTGTGTGTGTGTGTGAGAGTGAGTGAGAGAGTGCGAGAGTGCGAGAGTGCGAGAGTGCGAGAGAGAGAGAGAGAGAGAGAGAGAGAGAGAGAGAGAGAGAGAGAGAGAGAGAGAGAGAGAGAACTCACCACAGGGTCTCAGTAACATAAAATTAGTCATATTTCGACCGGAATAATAACACCTTCCTTGAGCACGCGATGTCATAAACTCAGTGAGGAACATGGTGCGAAGGCTAATCCATCTTGGAGCACACACCTACAAATGCAATACATAAACAGTATACATTTTGACCCACAATCAATGAACTTTTGCTCTCCCAAAAGCTGTTTGTGTAGTTTTGAAATATCCTGATAATGGATAGAATGAAGTTTTAATCGGTGACTCAGGGCGAAGAGAGAGAGAGAGCAGGAGAGACTGACTTCCACCAGAATCGAACTCAGCATCAGTGTCTGGAAATCCAGTGTACTAACCACTGAGCCACGAGAGGGAGTGGGGAGGCTGCCTGAGAGTCGTGGCCCAGTGGTTAGTGCACTGGATTTCCAGACACTGACCCAGAGTTTGATCCTGGAGGAAGTCAGTCTTTCCTGCTCTCTTTGGCTTGAGTCACTGATTAAACTAGCTGTTCGTGTAGTTTTGAAATCACGATACATTCTTCTGCCTCGTGTACATAGCCATACTCACACTTTCTCAGTGAGAGCAACAGTAAAAGAAGCTGGGGTAGAGACTTACCAGGACATGTTCTCCTGAACTAACAATAGTAGCTCCCATGAACTGTCCTTCTTTCTCTTCATCCTGTACTCTATCATTATCCTCATTTTTAGTATACTCGTTAGCTGGATGAGGAGGAATGAGAGAAGGACATTTTTTCAGTTAGCACACAGCAATTAGCTTACGCGTATAGTCAAACAATCGAATATCATTTCCAACTCCACTTCCTGATACACTGCGACATTCTCCAGGAGTAATTGGACATGCATACACTAGTCCAGTTCTATTGACTACACTAGAGTCATTTATACCAGGGAAGTTCAAACCACCAGGAAAGGTGCCCATTGGAGCTCCAACTAGTATTCTGGGGTAAAGGAGGGAGAGAGGAAGGTGGAAGCAGTAGAGAGGAGGGAGGGAGGGAGGGAGGGAGAGAGAGGGAGGGGGGAGAGAGAGGGAGGGAGGAGGAGAGAAAGGAAGATAGAGTAGGAAGGAAAGAGCGAAGGCCGAAGGAAAAAGAGGAAAGAATGCACTTCTCTTCTTTCAATTTCTACATGTGCATGAGTGCCTAGAAAACGTCAAGACATAGTACACTTATGAGAAATTGAGACATGTTGACACACCTTAGAGCTCGCTATCAACCATGTACATACCTATAAACCACAATTTCCAATTACAACAGACATATCAGTTTTGAACACTTCCACAAAAATCATCATCAGGATATTTAATACGCGTATATACATGTATGTGGTAAAAATGTTCACATAGAGGGCTAGGTGAGGTAGACACAATTGTTCACACTCAGTGTCTAGACGTATAATACTAATGGAGCGCTTCCTCCAGCAATACTGGGTTAAGGGTCACACCACGCATGGAAACATTATGAAAACTCACATGGTATTGCTTATGGCGTGATCAAAATCATCACGATCTCCAGTATCATCAACCCTATGGAAGGCTACTGCATAGCCGAACAGATCTGAGTCACCAACAGCGGGGGAGACACGGACGAGGGGTTCTTGCTTGTAGAGAAAGTTAGCACGAGCTAGCGCCAGTCCGTAGAGAAGGAGGGCGAGATCCAGTAGAAGGCGAGAACTTCTTTCTCTCATGATGTCCTAAAACCAGCTGCCTCTTCAGTTCAAGGATATTCTAGTGCAATGGCGAGATGTACCTGCTTCACAACATGCAGTTTATACATATAGTACAGAGCTATGTCAATGGCATTCTTGTAGCGGCTTCCTGTTACTATAAACCGTAGGCGTAAATTAGCGGAAACGTGTACGTGTGCAACGATGTCTATGACGTCACGTAGTAAGCGCGCGCTAGAGGACATGATATAACCGTGATGATGATATAACCTTGGATATAACTGGATGATTAGTGTTTATGATGATTGATGATACTAACTGCTGACTGTAGATGACTATGCAGTTACAATTCTGCACGCAACTCGACTGTAAACACAGTAAGGTCTTCTATGTCCTCCATGGCCGAGAGAAACGTATTCCAAGTAACAGGTCCTCTGCTAGATGGGTATCCCTGAAGCCATTTCTGCACAAGAGTTCTACAGCAGTCAGTCACCTGTAAAAGGGATGTTCACGTGGAGTTCCTTCGACTAACAGCTTCAGTCACACACAAACACACACACACACACACACACACACACACACACACACACACACACACACACACACACACACACACACACACACACACACACACACACACACACACACACACACACACACACACACACACACACACACACACACACACACACACACACACACACACACACACACACACACACACACACACACACACACACACACACACACACACACACACACACACACACACACACACACCTGGAACATGCAACTTTTTTTAATGGTCTCCGTGACATAAGATTCAAACTGAAGTGCAAATGCAAACTCCTCCCAAAATGGAGCAATTCGATCAATCACTCTGTATCGCTTTCCACTCCTCCCAGTGAAGAAATAGAGTTCTGGCAAAGTCGGTGCTTTGTCTGCAACAATGAATACAATTATATTACTTATAATGCATATTAAACGGTCCAACCTAATCTTGCATGTTCAGAATTTCTCTGGAGAGTCCTTTCCTTCACTAATTCAAATACGGCCTCGACAAGGTCTTGTCTCTTGGCCTGCTCGCAGCCTTTAATGAACTGTAAGTAAGTGGCACCATTTTTGTATTTCTGCATCCAAATGCGCATCATTTTCAGTTTCTGTTCTGCAAGTGTTTTGTCTTTGAGTATTTCTTCTTTGTCCATTTCATCCAAACCAATAAATGGAGCTAGCAGTCTAAATATTATATGATAGTATATAGGCCAAAAACCAGAGAGGCAAAAATGTACTTGTGTAAACTTCTATATACGGTGGCCTTACTTCCACGCAGTAATCTTCAAGGCAATGTGGGTGGCATGTTCATCTGAAAACGGAGTCTTCAGTCGGTCTTCTGATACTCCCTTGCCGCTCGTAGTACTCATAGTTGACATAGTAATACAATACTCCACTCGCGCTATATATGCGTATTTGAAATTATGATAGGCGCGAGCGAACGCTAAATTAGAAAAAGATTTATGATCTATCGCCAGAGAGGCGTGTGGACAAAACTGACAAGCCAAGTAATAGCTTGCTAAATTGATGAATAGCATAAGTCATAGCACAGAAAACCTAACAAGGGTTTAAAAATTTTTTGACAGACGCGCGGACTGCCTGATATACGCATGCGCAACGCGGAAGCAACGTGCGCACGCATTATAAGCGACAGAATGACGTGGGCGTAAACCCAACCCATGGGAAATCAAGAAAGGCCAGGCCCAGAGTGCGTGCATGCCTAGCAAACACAAAGCTTACCATTTACGAAACTCGTGTTCTTTTCTGTGTTTATAAAGATATTGGCAACCTGAAGCTGATCACCAATTGTGTTCGAGACATCATGAGTTGTCTTCACACCCTGCTACTGTGTGGACTGTCGCTGGCTCATGCTCGCTTTCTCTACAAGCAAGAACCACTCGTCCGTGTCTCCCCCGCTGTTGGTGACTCAGATCTGTTCGGCTACGCGGTAGCCTTCCATAGGGTTGATGATACTGGAGATCCTAATGATTTTGATCACGCCATAAGCAATACCATGTAGGTTCACTCCTGTTAAAAACAATGCAGGTGGTAGTGTTGTATATTACACAAGTAGTACATATTCTGGTAGGTGTAGTGTGAGATAAACAAATACTCATCTCTCATCATTTCTACTGACTAAATCAGATGTACTATCCCGTGAAGGCTGTATACATGACAATAGCCTTCAAACTTTAACCAATTCATACACTGGAGGTACATGTGACAATGAAATAGGACCTTTCTTATCTCAGGGCACTAGAGCACCTTTTATATACATAATAATAATCAGTACAGACAAGTAGGAACACATGTAATTTGCATACACATGTGTTGGTAAGCTGTGAATGGCTTCAAACTTGTCTATGAATACCAAAGATCTGTGATATTGGTCTCATTCCCAGTCCCCAGACCTCCAGTGTTCAGTGCATGAGGTCTGGGAATGAGACTGTGTTTAAGTGGTGACCTTTAGCCCCTTTATGTCATTCTAAATGGAAGCATGGAAGCAGACATCATATACTATTTGGTTATGTAGGTTTGAGGAAATTCCAAAGTCCATCAGTTCACTTTGTGTCTACACTTCCCAGATTCCAACCTTATCTGCCTGCCAAATTTACTAATAAATACTACTACAGTGTTCTGTCAATACACGTGTATATATGTAATGTTTGTCATGTAAGAGGAATCCGCATTACATTACGTCACTAGGTGAGGGCGAAGGCTAGGGCTAGTGCGGACTGTGCATATTAATGACGTAATTGACAGCGCACTTACCTCTTACATGAGACATCTACCTAATGTTTAAACTCCCTATATACATTTCCCTACCAACTGTGTATCTGTTATATTGAACTAACTGCACAGACTTTACCGACACACTATCCACTGTCTCAAATATTGTTAGGGATTCAGGAGTTAATGATTAAATTGCATCACTCTTACTTCCTGCTTACTTACATCATTTACACTTACTATAATCACAGCATTACATGACACCCACTCCTAATTCCCACATCATGGTATGTCTGTTTTTATATTCTGTGTTGGAGTATGCAAACATGGGAATTAGGTCATTGAAGGTGTCATATATTAAGTCAAGGTGTCATGTTTCTGTATAGAGTACCAAATTAGGAGGTTTGGCAAATGATTCCTGACATTATTAGCATCTACCACAGACTTAATGGTTTACATTAAGAGAAGAATGTAAAGAATCTGTCGCTGTGAAGGCTTATAGCAGTTACTGCCCACTCTTCCTTTCCTCCCTACTCCCTTTCCCTCCCTCTCTCTCCCCCCTCCCTCTCTCCCTCCCTCCCTCCCTCCTCTCTGCTTCCACCTTCCTCTCCCTCCTCCCTCTCTCCCTCCCTCCTTCTCCCCCCTCCCTCTCTCCCTCCCTCCCTCCCTCCTCTCTACTTTCACCTTCCTCTCTTCCTCTCTACCCCAGAATACTAGTTGGAGCTCCAACGGGCACCTTTCCTGGTGGTTTGAACTTCCCTGGTATAAATGACTCTAGTGTAGTCAATAGAACTGGACTAGTGTATGCATGTCCAATTACTCCTGGAGAATGTCGCAGTGTGTCAGGAAGTGGAGTTGGAAATGATATTCGATTGTTTGACTATAAGCGTAAGCTAATAAGCATTCACATGCATACAATGGAACCTCTATATAATGGTCACACTTGGGGCTGGACTTACATTGTAAGTGATTGCGACCCCACTGCACATATCCGCCATGATTACTATATGCTAAATGGCTGCCTGCTGCCTAACTGAAGTGACCACTAAGTGAGGTTCCACTGTATATGTACACTACATAGTCTCAAACCAGTAACTTCTTGTCTTCTCTCATTTTCAGCTAATACTGTGGATCGAGTTTTTGACATGCAAGATATAATATTACCAAGCGAGGAAAAAGATGGCCAGTTTCTGGGAGCGACAATACTGAGTACTGGAGAACTTGTCATAGTAGGTTGATTTATGAGCTCCTCTAATCTGGAGGCAAATTAAACTTTCAAGATTAGTCGTACAACCCTATTGTGAACCTCTCTTATCCAGACACACTTGGGAAAGTGTCCTTGTTGATGGAATGTCTGTCCCTCTGTACTTAGAAATAGTAAGAAATATAGAGGTATCAATGGCATTCAATTGTAGGTGTGTGCTCCAAGATGGATCAGTTTGTTGGTGACAAATGACGGGCCGTATGATAAGACACGAGCACATGGAAGGTGCTTCTACTCTGGTCAAAATTTGACAAACTTTCAACAGCTAAGACCATGCAGTGAGCTCCCTCTCCCTCTCCCCCCTTCCTCCCTCTCACTCACACACACACACACACACACACACACACACACACACAACACACACACACACACACACACACACACACACACACACACACACACACTTTATATGACTCACTCAGTCTGCTTTGTTTGTTCCTCTTTCATTGCAGCTGGGGGAGAGTCTCAGTCTCCAATCGGTGAAGCTTATTGTATGGCAGGAACAGCTGCCACTGCCTATGAAACAAATGTAAGTTATACAGGTAGATACTGTATTTCCTGGATTATGTATACATGTATGTATTGTGAATTTGAATCCGTGTTAAGTTACTTTCACTTTCATTTCAGTCTTCGAACTTCGAAGTGTTTTTGGCAGGGCCACCTTTCAGTGAGGGTACAGGTAGGTTGACTATGTAAAGTGCTTGTATACGTCCAATGTCTCTATGTGTTGGGGAAAAGGCGACTGGCTTAGCACTGTTGGAGTTTACTTAGCATCATTCCCTGCTTTTATATTAATACGGGGAGTTCAGGAATGTTCTGGAAGGTTCAGAGGTTACACAAATTCTCATAGCAAGAAACTCGTGTTGATTTACATGTACATCAAGCTTGCTACTCAAAGGGTCTGACCACTTTTAATCTACTTTATAGCATGATTGAATGGCAGTTAAAATGTCACACGTACTCACATGTACCTACTCACATACCGTGCATGCCCATCCCTCCACCCCACCCCCGCACACACACACACACACACACACACACACACACACACACACACACACACACACACACACACACACACACACACACACACACACACACACACACACACCACACACACACCACAGGGGCTATATTTCATTATGATATATCCAATGGAGTTCCTGGTGATGCTGATAGAATAGTTCCTTCACCTAGTCCGACGTTCTTCTATGGAGGTAAGCATGTATAAATATCTGGTATTTGTTACTGCACTTGTAACATACAATATTTTGTATTTTGTATAATTAGGTTTATCAGTGACCGTTGGACACATTTTTAGCACATATGAAAATGGTGAGAGGAGTACTGTCTTTGTTGTGCGTGTAATCTGGAACAGAGGAAAGTGTCCTGATTAGTGGAGTGTCCTGATTAGTGAGGTGTCCTGATTAGTGAGGTGTCCTGATTAGTGAGGTGTCGTGATTTCTGCCGTTATGACATTTGGGACAGCAAAAGTTGTCCCTAATTCCTTGTTTTGAGGGTCCTCGTCTGAGAGGTACCAAATCGATGTTCATGTGTTGTTTTTTTCCCTGTTTAGATCTGATTTATTCCCTTCCTAAAAAGAATTTCTACAAAGGCACAGTAAGAAGTGGGAGAGAGAGGAGAGGGAGAGGGGAGGAAAGGGAGGGAACGGGAGGGAGAAGGGAGGGAGAAGGGAGGAAAGGATGAGGGAGGAAGAGAGGGGAAAGGGGGGAAGGAGGAGAGGGGAGGGGAGAGAGAAAAGGAAGGGAGAGGGTGGGGAGAGAAGGAGGGGAAGGGAGAGAAGAATGAGAAAAGGGGAGCTGAGAATATAGACATGAAGAAGACAAGGGAGACCTGTAAACCACATTTCACTGTGTTTTCATTAGGTTCAAGTGTACAATATCTCTGATGATATGGTTCAGGCTGAAGTCAGTGGAACACAGGTACACACAGAATGAGGGTACAGATTGAACAGCCAAATACACTTATTTCTCTCTCCACTACAATAGATGGGGGAGTATTTTGGTTGGGCAGTGGCCACTGCTGATCTGGACGGCGACAGGTAGGCATTGTATGCGTCTCTCCCACTACTTAGGGCAGTCATTTTTCAAAGAAAAAATGAGCTGCCTCAGGCGGGACTTGAACCCACGACATTCTGCATTCTAAGCAGATGCTCTACCAACTGTGTTGCTATGTTGGATGTTTCCATGGCAATTCTCTCCTAGTTACGACGAGGTGATAGTTGGAGCTCCTCTATTTAGTACACCTACTCAGATTGAAAAAGGAAGAATATTCATTTTCAAACTCAATGTGAGCGCAAAACACGTATACAACAGTTCCTTGGGACAAAAATGGTGCTGGGTTATTCCTGATTTTGTGTGTTGGGAGGGAGGTAGAGAGAGAGACACTGCAGTTAGCATTAATTGGTGTGTTGGTGTCTCTACCAGCAGGGGATATATATATTGCCCTAAATGTAGTAAGGGAGAGTTAGAACTTGCTACAAACTACTGTACATACTCTCTACATACAGGCTACAGGTTCATTGGACGCTGAAAATCCTATTGTGATACAAGGAACTGAGAATAAAGGGAGATATGGATCTGCGATTGTTAATCTTGGAGATATTAACAATGATGGCTTTGAAGGTGTGTGTGGTCATATCAGAGTTAGTCTGGTCCCCAGACCCTTCACGTCAATTAGAAGCCCACATGCTAATGAATGTATGAGAAGGGGCTATACCTCTTGGTAGATAGGTATATACTGGCTAAAGTGATAGGATTGTCAATATTACACATCAATAAGCAAGACAGACAACTTTACTTGACTATTTTACACACTAACTCATGCACAAACTTCACTACATTACTTATATTCCATCCCAGAAAGAAAATGTGGCAGAGGTAACTGCCTGTGTTTACAAACCATGGATTAGCAGCCTCTTGAATAAAGAGTTCTGTGACATCACAATAAATTCCATTCATTTCACCACACCCTCTAGTACATATGCCTATGTGTGGTATAGGGTATGGGAAGCAGACTACATCTGAGTGTGTTCTTATGTACAGATATTGCTGTCAGTGCACCATTTGCAAAGCAAGAAGATGGAGCAGAAGGCATTGTGTATATATACCTGGGATCTGGGGAGACCGTCATCAATGAGGAACCTGAAGATGTGAGATGAAGGAAATGTGTGACCTCTACTGGACCACACACAATTACTACATCTCTCTCTCTCTCTCTCTCTCTCTCTCTCTCTCTCTCTCTCTCTCTCTCTCTCTCTCTCTCTCTCTCTCTCTCTCTCTCTCTCTCTCTCTCTCTCTCTCCCAGACCATAACAGCTTCTGAAATATCCAAAACGGTCGGTTTAGACTCAAGTAACACTTTGAAGTCTTTTGGATATTCCCTATCCAGTGGAGTAGATGTAGATGCTAACTTCTACGATGGTATGTAGATATGTACCTACAATACATTGTGTGTGTGTGTGTCTGTATGTGTGTACATGTGAGAATGCCGTCCTATCACTTTATGGTGTGTAATGCATGTATGTGTTGTGTGCATGTCAAATCATCCATCTGTGTCCTTGTGCAGATCTTGTCATTGGTGGTTATGAAAGCCAGGCTGTTGTGGTGCTACGGTAGGTTCCTTTTAACTGTCATTTGAGCTGGTACCTACTTCTCTATGCCTCCACTACAGAGCTCGGTCAGTTGTTGCTGTCACCTACTCCCTATCCACTTTTCCTGCCGATATTCTGAACATATCCATGCAAAACTGTTCTGTAAACTCAGTAAACTTTTCTTGGTGAGAGACAGACGTACTCCTAATCAATCCCACATCATTATACATGATCTACACCTTAACACATGTACAGATGTACATGTACGTGTACTTTCTTACATTTTACATGTATATTTACAGTATATATACATGTCACATTGAGACAGAGTTCTTTCATGTATTGATGTGCAGTTTTGATATGCTGATCAATGCAAGTTTTTCTGGCCGTGGTCGGTTGAAAAGATTTGGTAAGTTAGCAAAAAACCTGAAAGATCCACTTACCTGACTATCTCTCTCTCCCCTCCTACAAAGAAACAAGGTTCGATGTGACAGAGGTAGTAGTGGATGGAAAACCTCGTCTCTTCTTTGTGGACTCAGTTGGAAATAGAATGGATGTCTATAGGGGTACCTTTAACTTCACCGATAGGATGGTGCAAGAAAAAACCATTAAGGTCTATGTTGAGGTAAATTGACATCTCATCTATGTGGGGAAGTTCCTCTAATTAGGCATATATTAGCTAGCTTCACCAACAAATCCTTATTGTGTATCTTCCAACAGAATGACCTGCAGGAAAGGAGGCGTAATCTGAACCTGACAGTAAATATTTACAGTCCAACTGAAGACCAAGAGCCACGTGAGGTGAATGGCAGTCAGAACATCATTGACTTGAGAGAGATACCCATTTTGGAAGTATTACCTAGGAACAACATGAACCAGGAGGTAGGTGGGACTTGACTGACACTGTGGACATGTAGTACCACGTCCTTCTAGTGATGTATATATACATGTATATATGTCTGTTGTAGTGTGGGGCATGTTCATATGGACTGTGTGTACATATGTACTGAAATGCCATTACACCCTTTCCACAGCTGTCCCTTTCTGGTTGTCGAAATCTAACATGTCAGCCTGACTTAGAACTGACTCTTAAAGAAGTCCGTTACCTGTGAGTACATGTATGTGTATGTGGAGATGGGGATGAACGTATGAATGTATGGGTATGTGACTTTGTTATGGTATGGGTCTATGGGAATGAGAAGTATAGTGTGAGTGAATGATTAGCGATAACTTTATTGTATATGTGACTGTGGATCACAGTATGAGTATATGGGAACGAGGATTACAGTATGGGAATGAGAAGTGTACTCTCACATGCACAGTGATTCGATCAGGGATAACTTTATTGCATGGTATGAGTATATGGGAATGAGGATTACAGTATGGGAATGAGAAATGTACTCTCACATGCGCAGTGATTGGATCAGGGATAACTTTATTGCATGTGGATCATGGTATGAGTGTATGGGAATGAGAATTGCAGTATGTGAATGAGCGTGTATGAAATGTACTCTCAAATGTGCAGTGATTCGACGTGTGGTGATTCAGGAGACGAACGTGTACAAGATGAATTTGTGGCTGGAGGGGTGGAATGTGTAGAGTTTGTGTTGAATTATCGCACTCTCGATGATCACGCTATTGAGACTTTTCTGACGGTAGATCTAACTTCAAATCTACTCCAAGGTCCTGAGAACATCATATCCAATCCTCCGGTAAGGAAAGGTGTGCAGAGCAAACCAAGCGAACGGCGGACAGCTGTTTCGGGCTAGTTGGGTTTCATCAACACTACCTAGCTGCTCTGTGACAGCCTTGACTTATATACCATAGGCAAGCCTGAGTAGTTGTGGTATCAGAATATGATATTCATCCACCACAAATTTACCTAAGCAAAGCGTCACTCAACCACCAAACTCAAGTATATAGATAGCTCAGTTGATCCAATTGTATGCATGTTTTTATACTAGGGAAGAAATGAGGAATGTATTTCTGTTTGCTGTGTACATGATAAACATCAGATCTAAAATAAACGTATCCATGTGTGGTTATCAGTAATGATATGTATTTGTTGTTTTGTAGGGACAACTACCAACAACACAGTGCCCATTTGACAAAGAAGATGGTGTGTACAAATGTGATCTGAAGACAGTTTATTCTGATTTTGATGGAGTGAGAACATCTCTCTCTCCCTCCCTCTAGCTCCCTTCCTCCCTTCCTCCCCCCTCCCCCTCACTTATCCTCCCTTCCTCCCCCCTCCCCCTCACTTATCCTCCCTTCCTCCCCCCTCCCCCTCACTTATCCTCCCTTCCTCCCCCCTCCCCCTCACTTATCCTCCCTTCCTCCCCCCTCCCCCTCACTTATCCTCCCTTCCTCCCCCCTCCCCCTCACTTATCCTCCCTTCCTCCCCCCTCCCCCTCACTTATCCTCCCTTCCTCCCCCCTCCCCCTCACTTATCCTCCCTTCCTCCCCCCTCCCCCTCACTTATCCTCCCCTCCCCCCCTCACTTTCCCTTCTTCTCTCGCTCCCTGTAATTTTCAAGCGGAGCAAGCCTACTTATCCATGACAATGAGCTGATTTTCATGCATATAGTTTATATACTGTCCAGATACCGTAATGAGTTCCAATTTTATGTGTGCACTGACTTTTCAAATCAGCCTGCCATGACTAAGTAGGCTTGCTCCTCTCCCAAATGCACTTCATTCACCTAGTTATTTGTAGGAGTAGAAACAGGGGGCCGGGGGGCTGGGGGGCCTATGCCCCCCCAATATTTTAGAAGGGAGCCCCCCCCCCCAACAATTAGCCAGCTACTTATTATATAGTCAAGCATATGCAATCCAGTAGACAGTAAGGGTTACTGACAATCGGTCAGGTTGGGCTCCCGAATAATCTTCCTACTCCACTGTTATTATATTCAGGAACTTGAAGTTACTATTCAGATTCCGGTACGAGATGCTATCATAGGCAATGAGCCTGATGAAATTATACGATTTACAATTACGAAGGAACTGGAGAATGATCCAAACATAACCAATAATAATGTTGAAGTTGACTTGAGTGTTTCAACTAGAGCCAGTGTCACGTTTGATAAACTGTGAGTTTAGTTTCTCCCCCCTATCTCTCTCCCTCCCTCCTCCGGTCCCTCCTTCCCCCTCCCCCCTTCCCCCTCCCTCCCTCCCCTCTCCCTCCCTCTCTGCTCCCTCCCTCACTCCCTCACTCCCCTCTCCCTCCCTCTCTCCTCCCTCCCTCCCTCCCTCCCTCCTTCATTCCCCCCTCTTGCTCACATACTTACTGATCATGTGTGTATTTAATGCCTATGATTGCGTATGTTAATCCTTCCCAGGACTGTTTCTCCAGAAAGAGCACAATATGATGACGTAAGAGTGTGTGTGTGTGTGTGTGTGTGTGTGTGTGTGTGTGTGTGTGTAATCCATACATTGTGTGGGTGTAATCCACACATTTACCAACCCTCTTCTCTCTCTTAGACTGGTGGGTTAGGACAACGCATTAGGGCAACTATTTCCCTCTCTAACGCCGGTCCAACCACCATCCCACTTGGTGAGCTCACTGTCTACCTACCTGGCCGGGCAGGAGAGTTCTACTACCTCTATCCCATAAATACACCAGTAAGTTAATGTATGAATCAGGAAACTTTAGTGGAACCCACTTAGTAGTCACCTCAGTTAGGCAGCCACCTAGTATATAGTGGTCACTGAGTAGAGTCCCTTAGTGCCGTCGTGTCCCATACATAATGTTTACTCCTGAGATTAGGACACCTTACACCTTACAGGACACACCTGTCACAAATGGTGTCCTGATTTATTTATACACGTAGTAGGATAAAAGGGACAACCTCTTTTTTGATTTTCATAGAGTACCATGCACTGCTCTGGTCTGGACCCAGATGACCTGCAGGATAGCAGTAGACGAAGAAGAAGGTATACTTTAGAACTGTGTGTGTGTGTGTGTGTGTGTGTGTGTGTGTGTGTGTGTGTGTGTGTGTGTGTGTGTGTGTGTGTGTGTGTGTGTGTGTGTGTGTGTGTGTGTGTGTGTGTGTGTGTGTGTGTGTGTGTGTGTGTGTGTGTGTGTGTGTGTGTGTGTGTGTGTGTGTGTGTGTGCATGTATATGGTGTGTTGGTGCTCAATTAAATAGTACTAGTACTACTGACTCTGTAGTGGTTTATCACTTCATCATCATGCTTTACTGGCACTAGAGAACAAGGGGTGTTCGTATAGCATTCAGAATGGTTTGATGCTGTCTTTCTACTGTGCAGTCCTGGTACCTTGGAGAGGCTGTATAGAATGGTCAGTGAGGAGAAAGAGCCTAAGAGAATTCAAAAAAGGGCAATAGCAAAGGTTGGTAAGAAACTGAGCATCAGTTACATGATTTTAGGAGCTAGTGAACTATTTACTATTTCTCTCTCCCTCTTGTAGACTATGCCCTGTATGATTCTCTCTCTCTCTCTCCCTCCCTCCCTCCCTCCTTCCCTCCCTCCCTCCCTCACTCACTCACTCACTCACTCACTCTCTCTCTCCTGTAGACTGTAGACTGTAAGCAAGAGACAGAGTCATGTACAGAAATTGTATGCAATATTACTGATTTTAACCGTGAAATGTCTATAGCTATCACCAGCCAAGTGGACAATCGCTTCTTCCGAGTAAGTTACATACATGTCAGTAGTCATCAAGTTTATATGCTATCCCACCCCCTCTACCCCCCCCCCCCCCCTCCCCTCTCTCTCACACACACACACACACTTTCTTTAACAGTCTGAAAGTGGTGACTTTGAGTTTTATGCCTATGCAACATTCAGAATTCTAACTTTTAAAGGAGAAGAAAGAGATATAAGATCAGTAAGTGACTAGCAGTATTTTCTCCAATAAACATTGTCTTTTTGGTCACTGAATGTAATGTTTTCTGTTTCTCTCAACAGAATAGATTTGTTGTGGAGGAAAAGCAACAAGAGCAGGATAAGCAAGTACCAATATGGGTGTACATAGTTTCTAGTGTGGCTGCTCTCATTGTTCTTGCTCTCATCGTTCTGCTCCTCTATCTGGTAATGTACTATGTACTCAACTTGTGCTATTGACTAAAACTGTTTTGTCTCCATTTCAGATTGGGTTTTTCAGACTCCGTCAGAGAGAGAGAATGGCTAAAGAGAGGGAAAGAAGGAACTCAGTTGCAGCAACTAGTAGACATGGTGGTTATAAAAGCATAAAAGAGAATGATGAAGACACCAAGGATGAAGACACCAAGGATGATGATTTGGAAAAGAACAATGATGTCAAACCAGTAGATATTGGTGAAGAAACAAAAGGGGAAGAAGACAATGAACTAGATGAAAAGCCAGTGAGTCAAGAAGTGATGTGTTACCTTCATCCTGTTTTGTTCCTATAATATTGTGTACGTCTCATTCCCTAGCCTACAGATTCACCAAATGAAGCTACTGGTCCAGATGAAACGCAGTTGTGAACTGGACACCACATTTCACTATAGCCTTACAAACTTTTCTACTTGAGTGCATTTTTTTGTTTTACTAGTCCTTAATTATCGTGATTCCGTGCTTCGTTTTGCGCATGCGCAGATATATTGTATATAGAACAATGACACATGACTTATGTTGTATATTTGTAGCGCGAGTTTCCCTTATAAAATTCTGCTATGTTATAGAGTGCAAGATATATATAATCGCTTGAAGAAGAATGGGAAACGGCCACTCGCACGACCATCACCACGCCGTGACGGGTACCTTACGTGATGTCAGAAGCGATTCGACGGCGGGCTCGAGACACGATGCAATTTCCAAGGAAGAAATGGAAATCAGATTCAGTCAGCTAGTGGTAAGCTGTTCATGCACACCATACCACTTACTGCATGTATGTACATCGTAGCGCGTGAAGGAAGCCGATGTGTATAAGTAGGTATAACTAGCTATACCGGCCTTGCTGGAATAAATTTCCTCTTTTCTAAACACAATCCTGTTGGATTTGGGGCTCGTTACATTGTAGCATTATTTGTGGAAGTGTACATACAACTTTGTACCCGATGTCAATGCTTTACTTCAGATTTATTTAGTGCTATTTGCCTATGTAATGACTCTAGCCACGTATATACCCGCTATTTACAATGTACATTGTCATTCATCAGAGAATGGTAGAGTTGACAGGTCTACTGTTCAATACTATAGAGCTTTAATGGAATGATCCATTTCTTGTGTGTGTTTGTGTACCATTTAGTGTTGTGCTACATAACCTACTACATATGAAGCTAATGACATTTCATACTTTAGATGATAGTCATGATTTTGTAGTAGACTTTATAGTACACTATTATTCATATATATGGCAGTTCACTTGTACTATATTTATAATTTTACTAGGTGAATGCAATGCATTTTTGGTGGTATGCGTGTAAATTTAGAACTCACATAACTACTATATGTGTGGCAACATCAGATAGAAATAGAAAAACGGTCCTTTGGAATGTACTAGGTGGGTTCAGTCTGCTTGCAATTTTGTTCCAGAGTTGGAGGGTGTGTCAAGTTAGAAGGTGCTACTTCTCTGGTTTACAGCTCCATAGAATACTACATTTGATAAAGACTTGCTAATTTTGGCACTTATACAAATAAAGTGATGATAGTTAGCTGATAATCATTCAGTTACTCCTGTCTTGCACTAGCTCTCTCCATTGGGATGTCTGTAAATTCCACATACCCTCTTAAGGGGCAAGAAAATGTGCTTAGGCCTTCTGTGGTATGAAAGAAATCTAGAAGTAATGAGTTTAGAGTTACTTTTGTTGTAGTCAAATCCCTGCTCTAGGTTGTGTTGAAAACACGCATACTCTGCATACACACATTGAAAGTGACATCAAATAAAAACTTCAAACAGTCACACTCCATGTGTGGAGTCCCTCGTCTGTACCCTAACAAGGGTGGACAATACATTCCTGTGCTCCATCTTTTTGTGCCTTTATCAACACCTAACTGTCTGTAACATATACCAAGGCAGTAAACAACACCCACCCTCCAAATATCTATCCAGGAAACTCCATGCCTCCTGTGACCAGCTAAGTGCCTGACAAGCATGTGGTCTAAGCACCTTTTTTGAGTGACTGGTAGTACAATACTGCCTGGTTGACTTAAGTGGGCTCTGTGTACAGTATAAACAGTAGGGAAGTGATAAACAGTAGTCCATCAAACAGAGTGTATATATGTACACTAGATGAATACTTCCCAGGAGGAACAAACACACAAATAACTGAATTATAGATATGTGGGATACAGGCATACAAATATATGCAAATAAATTCCCAATTGCAGGAGTAGGTGGGCTTGTTTCATTTGCTGTATTAGACTGTAGGTAGACCCTTATTCCCATATGATGTCAACTTGCCCATTACCTTCAACATACATTGGCCCAGAACCCCCAAATACTTATCTGAACAACAAGGCACGGTGTATATGCTGGGGAAGTTGAAGGAGAATGATGACAACCATAATGGGGAGACCGATATAAGTATCCTACAGGGAATATATATATATAAAAGCTTGGAATATATTGCACTGCTGGCCACGTATATAGGCTCAAGATCATGAGAAGTCATACTAGATGAATGCAGTGCATTTCGACGAGCGAAGCTAACCCAACTAGTTGTGACAACAGGCCAATTTGAAAATATCAGTGTACACATAAATGTATGAAAAAGTATGTACAGTGCAGGTCACAATATATTAAAGAAAAATTGGCCTGTTGTCATGACTAGGTGGGCTCCGCCCAATCGCCAATTAGAAACATATCACAATCTCCTAACACTGCATCACTCCTTATATCCGCTCCCTCCTTATGCACATATACATGAATATCTACTCCACACCAGACTATACATGTGTATTTCTCCTATAGGATATGATGGACTTACCAGATGACAAGAAGCGAGTTGTAATGCAGAGCTCCGACGATAAGAAGTGGCAGATGGTTCGTGACAACACACGACGTCGTCAACAACATCCCCCTAGCGACTACCTCAACAAGTTGTACCACGTGATGGAAGCAGACAGTCCGCGCAAGGCAAAGAAACGTGCTCATGAGCAAGGCATGATCCAGATGCTTCAGGGAATGGAGATTTCGCTTCGAACAAACAATATTGCGTAAGTGACTTGAAGTTTGTAAGGAGACTGTACAATATCTTTGAAATGGCAAGCAATATCTTCAGGTCCCTATATACTCCATTGAAGTCTTTACTTAACACTTTCCATTATCTAGGTGGGTCCAGGATTTCTTGAGCAAGGAGAACGAGGGGTTGAAGGAGCTGGTGAAATACATGAGTTATCGCTGCCAAGTTGAATCACAACTATCGTATGTAGACCTATGGGAGAGGGAGGCAGTATATCATTAGAGTGAAAAATTATAGGGTCCATCCCCGTTACATCATTTCTGCTTCAAGAACTCTTTGCAATGAATCACAGTAGATGTAGCTGTAGCATCGTGGGGGACGGAGAGGGGGGGGGGGGTAGGGGTTGTGTGTCTGCAAGCATAAATGAGAGATTAGGAAATGTGTAATCTCCATTACGTTCCTTGCCAGTCTGCAATACTTGATTGCACACCTGGTAGCATTCCTTAGTAACACCTGCATGTATATACATGGAAAAACATGAGTATTAGTACGGTAGCTAGCTAGAAGCTAGCTACAAGAAAGAAAGAGAAGGAAAGATGTATGTCCCGCACAGTCTCATGAACTAGGAGAATAGTGCTACATGCACTTGTAATTTGTCCCATCCTTCCACTCCCTCTCTGTTCTTCCCACCCCTCCTCCTCCTCCCTCCCTTTCTCCCTTTCCTCCCTCCCTCCCTCCCTCCCTCCTTCTCCTCCCTCCCTCCCTTTCCTCCCTCCCTTCCCTCCCTCCCTCCCTCCCTCCTCCTCCTCCCCTCTCCTTCTCATCCTCCTTCTCCCTTTCTCTCCACCTCTCTCCCTCCTCTCTCACAGAAACCGCCCCACCTCTTCCTATCGGACAACCATTAAAAAAACAAGAAGCCTTGAAACTCCACTACCCAATTTCCCACACTTATCCCAAAATGGTCGCACCAACGAAGGCTCTATCGACATACATATTTGTGTATTATGCCTGAAAGCCCTCATGAATAATTCAGTAAGCCTGCACTATAAAGTTAGACGCCGAGTCGAGGGAACTGCGTGATTTAGAAAGCCGAGGGCTGGATGTAGCGTCCCAGGCGTAGCGAGGGCGCTACTGAGGGTCCGAGGCTTTTAAATCACGTAGTTCCTGACGACGAGTGTGTCTAACTATTTTAGACTACAGCGGAGAAACTGATTGGACAATGACCATTCAAACCGCTAGCAACAAGCGTGCCAATAGATCCCGGTACTAGGGGCCAGCGGCCAACTATAGATCCCACTAACGAGATGACTATGAAAAATAGATCCCTCGTTTCTCGCAACCTGATTGATCAATTTAAAGTTACAGTAGTCTAATAGTAGATTGGTTGCTTCAATTTTCATAATGTTGTGTTGAATATGTGTACAATATTTCTACCTAGCATGGTTTTGCAGCTGTTATGAAAGATCCCGATGCTCTTACCAGAATGGCGCTGTCGATGTTTCACGGCACACACAGGTAAGTACACAGACAACGTGTATGTGAATTTTAAAGATGTTTGCCTTTAAACATTGGTGAGAACTCCGTTATATACCAGAGTATTGTTAATTATGTGTTGCCAACATGTAATTACATTAATTACAACATATATTAATCAAGCCAAAATTCTGACTTGTAGTTGTGGTATTAGAGTGTGCAAACATTGTTTGATGGGAATAGATTAAACTAATTTGCACACACACACACACACACACACACACACACACACACACACACACTCTCTCTCTCTCTCTCTCTCACACACACACACATACACACATACACACATACACACACACACACACACACACACACACACTCTCTCTCTCTCTCTCTCTCTCACACACACACACATACACACATACACACACACACACACACACACACACACACACACACACACACACACACACTCCTCATCCTCTCATCTATTAACCAGAACCGTTATCACTGTCATCGAGCTGCTAGCAGCAGTCTGCCTCGTGAAGGGAGGCCACATTAAAATCCTCCAAGCCGTAGATAACTTCAAACAAGCAAACGGAGAACAGTATCGATTTGAAAAACTCGTCGAGTACTTCATGGCAGACAGTGCAACACCAGACTTCCAAGTGGCGTGTATGAATTTCATCAACGTTATCGTACACTCCGCGGAAGATCTTAACTTTCGTGTTCACCTTCAACACGAGTTCGCACTTCTTGGATTGGATGATTTCATAATGGTACATCATACTACATTTATTAACACATTGATGTACCTTTGCTATAGTAGTACATGTTGATTTCCACTCGAGGTAGCTAATTTTTATTTGAAAAATAACTACCCTGCATGAGTTGTGTTGTGTTGCTTTGTCTTTCTGTTGTGTTGTGTTGCTTTGTCTTTCTGTTGTGTTGTGTTGCCTTGCCATGTCTTTCTAATCAAGTCATGGATATCCAATAAGGCTATACCTACATTTGTCCAAAGGGTGACTGTCATATAGAGCATTCCACTCTTCACTAGAGCTCATTTTTTACGATTACTACAGGAGCTGAAGTCTAATGCCCATGTTGTGCCTATTCTCCTCCATCAAATCACTGCATACGAACAAAACTACATTGTCGTTGAGACGCTTCTCGAAGAGGCAAAGGCTCGTGCGGAGGCACTTGAAATTGTTGACAAAATGAAAGAAGAATTTCAAGAGGTTTGGTAGTGGGAGGAGAATAGGAGGGAAGGTGTGATGTAACAGCATTAGCTTAATGTTGGTAGTGGGAGGAGGGTAGGAAGGAAGGTGTGATGTAACAGCATTAGCCTAATGTTGGTAGTGGGAGGAGAATAGGAGGGAAGGTGTGATGTAACAGCATTAGCTTAATCTATGTGTATTTCTTTCCTTCTACTTAACACAGCTTCAAGATAAGCATCAAGCAGATGAATTCCAATCAATGAAGAGAATCGGTACTCCCCCCCCCCCCCCCCCCCCTCTCTCTCTCTCTCTCTCTCTCTCTCTCTCTCTCTCTCTCTCTCTCTCTCTCCTCTCTAACCTCTCTTTATATGGCGTTCATTGTCACTCCCCAGCTGAGCTGGAGAAGCAGCTGGCAGAGATGAAGAGACTGCAAATGGACACCACCGCACATCCCTCCACCATCTCAGGCGAGGTTGGTAGTAAGCCCTCCCCAATAACTATACAGTATTGGTCAAGTGATATCCCCTAATCAGGACACCCTTAAATAAGGACACCTCAATATACAGGACAATCATTGTTTGTGTGTTATGTATAAATACCCTCCCATAATCAGGACACTTCACTAATCAGGACACTTCACTAATCAGGACACTTCACTAATCAGGACACTTTCTTCTATCCCAAGGGTGTCCTCATTAAAGAGATTCCACTATGTATACTTTTATGTTCATTTATAGTTGATAAAATATGTATATTTACACAGGAAATGTCAGAACTTGTTAATGGACACCCACCAGGTATGTATGATTCATGATGCTTTGTTATCTCGGATGATATTGTTTGTAATTACAGGGATATTCCCTCCTCCACTGGCAGCAGCCCCTCCCCCACCTCCCCCTCCACCAGGTCACATCTACAACACACACACACACACACACACACACACACACACACACACACACACACACACACACACACACACACACACACACACACACACTTTCCTGCTGTGTGACTATTTACCCTTGTCAACCAACTAAATGAAATTCATTCCAATTATCTACAGGTTTACCAGGGGCACCTCCTCCCCCACCACCTCCCTTCCTACCAGGTATGGACACACAATACTAACAGTTACTATAATTGGCAGAGAGGTCCACAATGTACCTATGCACATAGCAATCATATGTGTATCACGGCCTAAATATTGGGAGGGGGGGTGGTGGGATTTGATGGTGGTGGTGGGGCTAACTGCATGCCATGGGAATTTAGGGCCCATACAAATAATGGCTTACCTCTGGTCCAAGGCACAAGGGAGGACCCAGGCTCATTGAAGGCTATGTGTCCATCTGGTCCTAAACCTATATTCCATCAGTGACACATAACGTTTGATTTTAACACTTCTAACATACCTCCTCCTGCATTAGCAAACCAACCACCCCCCCACCCTAATAGTGCTGAACTTATTAGGCTCTTTCTGCAGCCTCATATGACTGGAATATTGGGGGGTCTTCCCCCCTTACAAGATCAGTAGGAATGGGGACAAAGGGCCTTTGGCATTGCTGTACATATATTTAAATAGTCCTCTCTGTGTTCCAGGTGTGCCTCCCCCTCCCCACCCCCTGGACCCGGCCGGAGGGGAATTGGTAAGTGAGAGAGCCATGTGCCCCCCACGATGGAACATATGTATCCCATTCCCACCTTTCTTCCATTGCCACATCTTTCTCAGCTGTCAGCCCAATGAAACGAAGAATTTGAAACGAAATACCGTCTACCGCTCTTGAATTGGTCGAGTCTTCCCAGCCACCAGATTGCCAAGACAGTTTTCAGTCAATTAGATGATGAGAAAATCTTACGATCATTAGATTTTCCTCTTTTGAAGAAACATTTAAGTCCATCAAACAGTCAGCTCCACAAGTGAAAGAAAAGGTAAGCTTAGGCTGAAACTCAACCTTTAAACCACTTTTTGCCACTCAATGATATTGTACCAAGCACCAGTTTTTTGAAAACTTAAAACAATATTACTACATGTATGTTTTTTTCACTTTGACAATTAGAAGCAAGCACACCACAACAAAGACACATTGGCAAGGAACTCTACTTTGAAGCCTGGGCTACTGGAACCAAATCGGTTCCCAGAATGTGGCTATAGCTCGAAAGAGGATCACCGAACCTCTTGAGACTCTGAAGCAATCCATTGCACTGTAATTCTCTCTCTCTCTCTCTCTCTCTCTCTCTCTCTCTCTCTCTCTCTCTCTCTCTCTCTCTCTCTCTCTCTCTCTCTCTCTCTCCTCTCTCTCTCTCTCTCTCTCTCTCTCTCTCTCTCTCTCTCTCTCTCTCTCTCTCTCTCTCTCTCTCTCTCTCTCTCTCTCTTCTCTCTCTCTCTCTCTCTCTCTCTCTCTCTCTCTCTCTCTCTCTCTCTCTTCCTTTATCCTTCCTTCTTCTCTCTCCTCCATAGAATGGACCTGGATGCTCTGCCCTTGGATAGTGTTGAGATTTTAATTAAATTGACACCAAATGAAGAAGAACAGAAGAAATTCAAGCAGTTTTCAGACGACCAGAAAAGCCCGAGTCACTTCCCTCTAACGATAGATTCATCTATGAGGTGTGCAAAGGATGAATTCTTGCTTCTTGCAGAAAGTTTCTCTCAATTAATATAGTTTATGGATGGAATCATGTTAGTCATCAGGCGTAACATAATCTCTCTCTCTCTCTCTCTCTCTCTCTCTCTCCACACACACACACACACACACACACACACACACACACACACACAACACACACACACACACACACACACACACACACACACACACACACACACACACACACACACACACACACACACACACACACACACACAGCTCAGTCAGATGGAGAGACTAAGACCCAGATTACAAGTAATGATATTCATGGGAAATTTCGAAGATGATCTCAACATGTGGACCCCAGTTAGTAAATACACAAACTACAGCCTGAGTGGAACCCCTCTAATCAGGACACCCTTATATTAGGACACCCTTTATGTGCTTTGCAACCCCTAACATCAGGACACCTCCTTGCCCCAAGGCTATCTAGATTAGTGAGAGGTGCCGTTATATTACACACAGTACATTTGCCTATTGCAATATGTACTGCTATCTCTACAGCAACTGGACTCAGTTATAGCTGCATCCAAATCAGTTATCATCTCTCCCAACCTCAAGAAGATCTTAGAGGTTAGCTGTATACCTTATACACAGTATGGTGATGAGCTGTATACCATATACACTATGTGCAGTAGCTAGTACACACTATATTGAGTATCACAAGGAAATGTAGCCATAAACTAAGTCTGAATGGGCAGCATCTAACTCCATCTTTGCACCATCAGCATGCCACACAGGTCCTGAATAAGGCACTACTACCTACACATTGGGCATGATAGTACCGAGTACATGTGCACTGAACAGAATTAGTACAGTTGAAGTAGTCTCACTGCGGACGTGCAGCGTGTTGACAGTCCAAATATGGACCATCTCGACATTAAGCAGTGTCCATTCAGCCCATGTTTATGGCTACCTTTCCCTTGTAATGCCACATACAAAATGTCCCTATCATACCATTTTATAGATATTCCTGGCTTTTGGGAACTACATGAATAGCAGTAAGAGAGGTGGGGTCTACGGTTTCAAACTGCAGTCTCTAGACATAGTAAGTCCAAGCCACGATTTGAACAAGAAGACTCATTGTGTATACTTGTAGATTTCAGATACACGAGCCCCTAGTGATCACAGTATTACTTTAATGCATTTTGTTGCTGGAGTAGTACGTGAGCAATATCCAAATGTTCTGAACTTTGTGAATGAAGTCTCTTACCTCGAAAAGGCAGCTACTGGTATGAGTCATCATGCATGTTCTGTTTTGAAATATGTCTCTAATAGCCTGTATTTGTTTCACCAGTGTCACTGCAGTTACTCGGTATAGATATTCGTCACATGAGTAAAGGGCTAAAAGAAGCAACCAAAGAACTGGTTGAAAACAAACAGAATAAAAAACTGAAAGTAAGTCAGAGAGATGGAAAAATTACACATCCTAGAGAGACACATAATACACCTTTTTTCTCTTTTGACAGAAATTCTGCTTGGAAGCTGAACCACGTGTTACGAAGTTGGAGAGCGACTTTGCCACCGCTAATGTTAGTGGATATGAAGAGTAGGACCTCTCTAATGCATGTGGACACCTTTGGGACAGCGGATGTGTCAAGATTTGTGAGGTTTCCTTGCTCCAGGGCTTAAAGACTGCATGAAAATTGCCCTGCTTATTAAGGTGTCCTTATTACATAGAGTGGTTCTGCTGTGTACTAATTCACTCCATCATTGTCCCAAACCTTGTTCATCTTGTCTTGTGTAGGAGGCATTTCTGGAAGTGGTACAATACTTTGGAGAGAACGCTAGGAGTGCCCAGCCCAACACAGTGTTTCCCATTCTCCACAGATTTGTAACAGCATTCAGAGTAAGACAACAAACATTACTACAAAACTACATGTATTCTTCCAACTAAGTCTATGCAACTTTTACTGTGCAGGAGTTCCATTGTATATATTTACGCTGTGTTCCACCACAATCCTCTCTCATTCTCTATTTCAATTCTACAGAAAGCAGACACAGAAAACCTTGCTAGGATAGCTGTAAGTATGGGCCATATTTCATAATTACATGTAATAACTATTAGCTATGATTACACAGAAAGCACAACAGCAAAGGAAGACACTTGAAGATGATACAGTATTTACTGAGGTACATGTGTAATATTTATAGGCCTATCTACACTACGCAGGGTTTCTATTTGGGTAGAAGGGGACCCCTTAGAAATTCTTCACCCCCTTGGGAATCCAGAATTTAGCCTTCATTTTTGGTTGGTTATCCCCCTTGACAATAACACTGGGTATGTAAAACAAAACGATTACATAATTATGCTTGTTTGTTCCAGGACTGTGGTTCTCCTAATGTTCTACCACAAATTTATGACGGTGCCATTGATGAAATCATTACAGGTAAAGAACTTCTTATGTACACATATCCTTTGGAAAAAAACATTACACATACTTGAATGCAAATTGAGAGAGTGATCATTAAGAAACTGTGAACAACCTTGCCTGGTCTTTTAGCTTGTGTGTGAACAGGACAATGTAGACCAAGATTTGTATGACTTTGCAGATATGAAGTCTAAAGCGTACAGACCTGCTGAGACCCGTCATCGCCGAAAGAACAGCATGCTTCTCTCAAGTACTGATGTCATTGCAGCAGTTGCAGTGAACGGAAAAGCACAGCCCAGCAGAACTAAAGCAGTTCCCAAGCCTCCTGTAACGCCACGAGTAAAAAAACAACATGCAATAATAGAGTGAAGTCTCTCTTCATTTTTATTTTTTTGTCTGTGTGTAGATGTCATTAATTTTATTATGATTGCTGTTAAATTATCTGTGTGATATTGTTTTATACACTGTATACACATTCACAACAGTTACTTATACCACTATATAGTTTACTCACTTCTTTGAGGTGAGAGTATTGTGTTACGCATCCTCGTGACAACTCAATCAAATTTGCCGCCATGTTGTGATTTAGTGCGCATGCGCTATCAGGTGACTGAAGGGATGGCAACGAGCACGAGTGAGTTTAGAGAGTACTTTGGAGAGGGATTTGCATTACGAAACAGGACTTTCATCGTCAGACATGGCCTGGTAATCAAGTACATTACTTAAGCTTATGATATCTGATATCTATGGCCTTTTCTTGTGCAGTCAGAGTCAAACGTAAAGCGAGTGCTGTGTACTAAGCCTGAGGTTGGAACCACTGCCTGGGGACTTGTGGAAGAGGGGAAAACTCAAGCTAAAAATGTGAGCCCTCTTCAAATTCAGCTACCCTTCCATTTGTACCATATTGATTCTTCACAGGCAGCTGAGAAGCTCAGAGAAATGATTGGACCTATGGATGGGGATTTATCAGAACAACTTGTAGTGGTTACTTCTGATTTTACACGAACCCGTGAGACGGCCGAAATCATTCACAAAACCCTTAATGTGAAAATTCCACTCCGGTTAGAACCTGGTCTTCGTGAGAGAGACGTCGGAGATCTTGACCTAAAGGTAATGATTGAAAACAGCAGCCCTAGTGTCTTTGAAGTCTGGGAAGATGATGAAAAGGATGTGACACGTGCAAAGTATAATGCTGAGAGTGTAGTCTCAGTTGCAAGAAGAATGAGTGCTGTCGTGAAGGCAGTTAATCAAGAGTTTGAAGGGAAGATCGTCTTGTTAGTATCGCACCAAGATCCTCTCCACATTCTTTATTCTCTCTTCATTGGCTTACCACTACCCATGCATAGGAAGAAGCAGGTGCCACGGATTGGGAATTGTGACATTAGAGAACTCAGAATTGATTAGGGTAGTGTGATTCGGAAATGCCTATAACATTATGTGACTTTACTCATTTCCTCTGCGCGCGCGCGCGCGCGTGTAGCGCAATTGATAATTTTCGCGGTAGCGCTGCAACAATGCTCGTGTGCGTTTCTGCTACGTAGCTGATCTGACCAATCAGAATGACTGGCGTATTGCTTTTAAAAGCGTATCAATCTCTAAATCATCAGTGTTAACAGGATCACATCATGTCTGCCGAGGAGAGCGAAAAGCAGTACCTTTGCAGTAAGTAAACCACGATTAACGATTCCCGTCTCTATGCATATATATATTTTTGTTACCTATCCAGGTCCTCAAACTGCAAACTTGCAACCTACACAGGGCTTTCTAAACCCTCCTACCTATCAGACTATCGTGCCTCAAACTAACAACAATCCATTGCCAAGGACACAGGTTTAAATAGTGCTAAGGCACTTTTATTCTCTGTGTTGGTTATAATCTATGCACCCTTTCATTAGGCCATAATTGTTGCAGCTCCCACAAGGCAATTCTCTCCTACAGTTCAGCAGTCTATGCCACCAAAGTATCTGGTCCTCAGCATTTTCACTCTTCTCTGTTGCTGTCTTCCGTTTGGAATAATTGGATTGTTCTATTCCTTTAAGGTATACTTAGCTCATCTTATCCATAGTTGTTTCTGGAAAAGAGAGAGTCACTGAATTCCACAGCTAGAGATTTCAGAATAATTCCATTTGATTACAGCCTTTTGAAAGTATACACTTTATCCTCTTTTTTCCCAATAGATTATGTAGCTCAAAAAAGCAGTGCCTAGTTCATGTATTAAAAGTGTGGAAAACATTTTCTATAATTACAGTTGTTTTGAAAACATTTTCTATAATTACAGTCGTTTTGAAAGTATACACTCCATTTTCTATAGTAACTGCCTTTTTGTATATACTCCATTATTGTACCCATTGTTGTCCCTATGGATTATGTAGCTCAAAAGAAGAAATATTTATAGTTCCATAATTACCACAGGTTGAATGGGAATGGAGAGATCAAAATATTGAAGGAGCACTGAAGGCATCAAAAATTGCTAAACACTGGAATATTGGAGGGATCATTGTTGGGATCCTCTTTCATAGTTTAAATTTTGTTTTTATCACTTATTATTACAATTATACAAAAAATCAGGCTGCTTAAAGGTTGACTCAATGTAACAGAATGTGTACAAGAGTAATTTCATTGACGACAGTGTCAAAAAGCATAGCATATAATTATGCAGGCAAAAGAAGCGATGATGGCATGAGAAATAAGGAAAGCAGAGGCAGGGGATGCGTCCGAAACAATCCTAACACGCGTGACACCATAAAAGGGAGGGCGTTAAGCTTTCTTTTACTTAGTTTCGTGCCAAATGTCCTACACGCGAGCCCCACCCCTTTTGCTATTCGCGGTCACGTGAAACCACACGTGCATAATAATGAGCCACCGGATAATTGTAAGGATGACAATGGCTCATCCCCTGCCTCTGCTTATTTCTCATGCCATCATCGCTTCTTTTGCCTGCATAATTATGCTATGCTTTTTGGCACTGTCACCCCTACATCCTTTAAACTCTTTTTAAACTACATACTCTTCCATTGAGTCATTGACAACCTCAATTATCCGGTGGACCAGTACATTCAGTACATACAGTAGTGCACTCAATTTTACATTCTATCGTGTGCCCTGCTATTTTCCAGTTTCCATTCTCCATTCTATCGTACGCCCTTCTGTTTTCCAGTTTCCATTCTCCAGTTTCCTCTAGCTTTACGGTCCACGAAGTCGTGTTGCTCATGCGCAAGGTGACTGTGTAATGCGCAGGTACAAAAAGTCCGAGTCGTCAGGCCGGAGTCCCGCTCGGAGGATGTCAAGTCAAGGTCGAGAGTGGACCACCAAGTGTCCTCCAGACTGGAGGATGCACTACCTTGCTGCATAAAAATTACTCGTACTAGGACTTTGGCCTAATATAGTCCTAAGTATGGTGTGGGCTTCCTCCAAGAATACAGCCTTTAAACGAAGGCGTGTAGCGCAATTGGTAATTTTTCGCGATAGCGCTGCAATGCTCGTGTGCAATTACGTAATTCTCGTTTCTGCTGTGTCTACGTAGCTGATCTGACCAATCAGAGTGACTGGCGTATTGCTTTTAAAAGCGTATCAATTTCTAAATCATCAGTGTTAACAGGATCACATCATGTCTGCCGAGGAGAGCGAAAAGCAGCACCTTTGCAGTACATATTTTTGTTACCTCTCCAGGACCTCAAACTGCAAACTTTCAACCTACACAGGGCTTTCTAAACCCTCCTGCCTATCAAACTATCGTGCCTCAAACTAACAACAATCCATGCCCAAGGACACAGGTTTAAATAGTGCTAAGACACTTTCAGTAATGTGCATAGTGCATTAATAACCCCATGACTATTATGCTCATATCTACTGTGTGTTGGTTATAATCTATGTGGCTTTTCATTTCAAAGGTAATAATTACTGCAGCTCCCACAAGGCAATTCTCTCCTACAGTTCAGCAGTCTATGCTGCCAAAGTATCTGGCCCTCAGCATTTTCACTCTTATCTGTTGCTGTCTTCCGTTTGGAATAATTGGATTGGTCTATTCCTTTAAGGTATACATTAGCTCATCTTATCCATGGTTGTTTCTGGAAAAGAGAGAGTCAATGAATTGCATGGTTAGAGATTTCAGAATAATTTGATTACAGCCTTTTTGAAAGTATACACTTTACCCTTTTTTTCCCAATAGATTATGTAGCATAAAAGCGGTGCGTATATAGTTCATATTGAAAACATTTTCTATAATTACAGTCTTTTTGAAAGTATACACTTTACCCTCTGTTGTCCCTATGGAGCAGTTCTATAGTTGCCACAGGTTGAACAGGAATGGAGAGATCAAAATGTCGAAGGAGCAAAGAAGGCATCAAAAATTGCTAAATACTGGAATATTAGAGGGATCATTGTCGGGATCCTCTGTCATATTGCTCTTATCATTCTTTATTACTTTAAAAAATATCAGGTTGATTAATGACTCATGATCAATGTAACAGTATGTACATTGTATAAGAGTAATTTCATTAATAATTTTAAAGATGACAGTGCCAAAAAGCATAGGAACAAGATGCAGTGCGTATACAGCCAAAAGAAGTGACGCTGGCATGAGAAATAAGGAAGGGGATGAACACGCAACAATCCTAACATGCGCGACACCATAAGATGTAAGGAGGGTGTTACGCTTCAATGCCAAATGTCAAAGTCAAAGTTCATGTTAGTTACCCCGTAAGGGATACAACTAAAAGTACAATGCAACACACAGACAAAAGAAAAATTATACATGTCCTACACGCGCGCGTGCGCGCGCGAGCCCCACCCCTTTTGCTCTTCGCGGTCACGTGAAACCACACGTGCAAAAAATGAGCTATGTATTCTTTACTCCAGCCCTACGAAGATTCTGCTGGCCAACCTAGGGCACTGCGCAGGGAAAAAAGCAGTTTAATGCAAAAAGATCAAGTTTGTAGATAGGCTTGAAGAAGAAGAAGAAGAAGAAGAAGAAGAAGAAGAAGAAAAAGAAGAAGAGAAAGAAGTAGAAGTGAGTGGTTTCATAATGCTAGGGCTTAATGGGCCTGTCGGCACCATCCCTACATAGAGAGTCTACCGACTCTCTGATATCCTAGATACTATCCATATGTGGATAAGCTAGCTATGTGGGTGAGTGGACATTGTGTCCATCAACACATATCCACTCACTGTAGACCTATAAAGCTAGCTTTCAATTACAGGATAGTTAATAGCTGATACAGATCCATAGCAATAGCTACACAGCAAAAACTGGATTGGTTTTTAATCCATCAGTTTATGGTTTACCTCAGTTGCATGCTTCAAAATGTAGTAGCTACATCGACAGATGTGCATCTTTCAAAACCCCAGGTAAATGCTTAATTCACAACACAGCTGTGCGTCTTTCAGTTTACCTCAGGTTTATGCATCACAGCACAGTTTAGCTCAGCTGCATGTTTCAAAACTGTTACTTAATGCTCCATTAGGTGTTATTCTTATGAGGTCTGGCATTGTGCGGATCAAATAAGCGCATGATCTACATCCACAGACGATTGCTCTCCTGCAGGCATGCGCATGGCGCGGAGGTAATAAAAACCGTCTCTGAGCACACTTCGCGTATTAACCTGCAGCTGCGCTGCCTTCAAAAGAAGAGCCCTCGTCATGTCTGGAAATGAACAGAAGCTTTATGGTAAGCTAGAGCTGATACAACACTGACTTATCTTCTCCGTCCAACGCAGATCCACATATACCTCGGGGAACCAATGCGGATCCTCAGACTGCACATTCTCCTCCATCAGCCAACATATCCCCCCAGTCTCCACCGTCCTTTCCAACTCAAACGGTTTTCACCTACCAACCTGTACCAGTGCTTCTGTCGACCAACAGTACCTCAACGGTAGCTAAGTCTACTACACGTTAAAATGGGGTAGTTACTGCTTTGCAAATCCTGTATAATACAACACGAATATGATTTAAAAGAAAACATTAAAGCATAAAATAATTATCTGGAAGGAATATGGGAATGGTACTAGCTGTGATTATATATTATACTTTATCAAGGTGGTAGATACAACTCCCACTGGGAGTGTGGAGTCGTTCACCATTGATCAACCCAAGCGACCACCAGATTATTTGATGCTGAATTTGATCACTCTCTGCTGCTGCTGTTTTCTGTTTGGATTAGTAGGACTATTCTTCAGCTACAAGGTCAGTCCTCTGTGAGGCTCAGTTCCTTATTTTTGTTGCTTTTCCTTTTGCCTTTTTGTTCGAACTTCTTAATATTAGCCTATGGCTATTGGAGTTCCAATTAAAAGTTATAACATAAAAAACATCCATTTTATCATTCCCCATTAATAATATAATTTATAGGAATGCATGTATTAACTGATCACATGTATAGGTTAGGGATGAGTGGAAGATAGGGAATCATCTTGAAGCAAAAATGGCATCGAAGTCGGCTCTAAACTATGGAATTACTGGTGTTGTCGTTGGACTATTCTTGAACATAGGATACATTCTAGTAGCTATTTTCGAATCAGGTATTTTTTAATTCCAGCTTGTTAGTGGTGACTGTACTGTCATTAGAACTATCATGTAGATTATACCACTTTAGTGCATGCATGCAAATATTACTGCGTATGTATGCAAATGTTACTGCATATATAGAGCTGTATCGTGCTAAGAATGATGTTGTATTGTACCTCATGAAAAGTGAAGTATACAAGAACAAAAACATTATTCATGTATGGATATAGGTAGCCTCGCCTTCCCAGTTGCGTGCGCGCGCGTAATTAAAAACGCGCGCAACGGGGAAGGCCGCGCCTGCTAGCGCTATAGCGCTAGGAATGAACGTCATAGAAAGAAACAAGTGCAAAGTATATGCAGCAAGATAGGGGATATTGCATGCGTAATCCCATAATGTCAGGAGGGATTACGTATGTTGCATGCTCCTGTCTCTGATAGAGCAATACAGGTTTGCAGAGCGGTATATACGTAGGAGAAGGGGGGTAGGGCACTGGGGGACAGTTGCCTCCCCTCCCCACTTTTCAGCTTAGAAACTACCCAGAATGTGTCAAAACTCTTGATATCTACCCCCTCCCCTCTTCTCAACTTGTTCTATTGGCTAATATTTTGAACCGAAGAGGTGATGAAGTCTCCAAATATTTCATCAATACACACAAATCACACTTTATTTGCATGTGAATTTACATTGCTACTGTTATAAGTTAACGCCTCTGGTATCTTATAATAGGCTTGGTTGGTGTGTGTATCATGGTGGAGTAGTTGACGGGAGGAAAGAATCCATCAATCAGGCTAAACTGGTATTTTTTCAACAGGACCGACCAGATTGTCTTAATTTGCATGTAGGCAAATGTTTCTCCAACACAGCGATGTCGACCTGAGTGTAATTTAAAAAAATTTTTGTCTTGGGAATCTATATATGAATGTAGCTACAAAGAAAGATATTAATTAACTTTCTAAAAGTCTCTAGAACCTTTTTTTGACCCGAAAGTAATAGAAAAACACACTTTGACTAATTGTAAATGCAATAAAGATATGACACATGATGTGTCAACCTGAAAATATCTATAAATGGACGTATTTGATGTAAACATAAAAATAACTTCTAAAATCCCCTAGACATTCTTTGTTGCCTTGAAACTGAAAGTGCACTTTATTTCAATAAATAAACACGACAAGGGCTGCAAAAAACATATAACCTACCAGCTCCAAAAGGCACGTAAGCAAACTTTTCACTGTCTGCGGCATTTTCATCAAGAAACCTGTGGAGAGGTGCAAGCAAGCTGTCATAATCTAGGCCACAGAAAAGAAATGTAAGCACAGTTGCTGGTCAAAACAACAACTCATGTAGGTATATCAGTGGCGTAGGAAGATGATTTACTATGAGGGGATGCCAATCTGACTATTGAATGTGCATGTGTGCACTATGCGTACATAAGAGCATCGCCTGGAGAGCTGATGGTCGTGGGTTCGAGTCCCACCCGAGGCAGCCAATTTTTCTTTGAAAATTGACTGTTTCGGGCGAGTTGTGTTGTGTTGCTTTGCCTTTCTGTTGTGTTGTTGTTGTTGCCTTGTCTTTCTCAGAATCTCTTGAAGGATTGTTCATAGAGTTTACATACATGTGGCCGACCTAGCATCTAGTATTTAGATAAGTGTGTAATCGAAACAGAAGATATAGCAAAGAATAAAGGGGTAGATAGCCCTTTGGCGGAAAATTAAAGGGGGGGCTCCAGCCGCTGGGTCCCCTGTGGTTCCTACGCCACTGTATATGCATGCAGTGAAATGACCTGTCGGGATTGAAGTCAGTTGGATGTTCCCACACCTCGTCTAATCTACTGTTGACAGTTGGAGAGACACATAACTGGTGACCTTCTGGTACTGTAAATTTGCCTATCATCTGAAAAAAAAGGCACATTCAGTTGTGCTCTGAACAGACTGTACATGTACGTTAAAGAACCATAACTAAGTACTATATGGGATTCACATTGCAGTAATATTGGTGTGTGTGTGTGTGTGTGTGTGTGTGTGTGTGTGTGTGTGTGTGTGTGTGTGTGTGTGTGTGTGTGTGTGTGTGTGTGTGTGTGTGTGTGTGTGTGTGTATGTGTGTCCAAAAACTGGACGGGGTGAGGAGAAGAAGAGGATCAATCCCTGGGCTCTCCCCTCTCTAAAACCTGAAATCTCTGCTCGAGGTATATACTAAAGCCTAGAGGATCTTCTCTCTGTATGCATGGGACATATATACCTGTGGGGTTTTGACCATTCTCATCATGGTCATAATGGGAGGCCTCAGTCGAAGAGTTTCTTTCAAGCAGCGATCGAGAAATTCCAAATTCTTAAGCTGATCGTATTCCAACTGCGGTAGATCTTCACCTCTCACCATCACTTGCTCTGAATAGGCTTGGTCCTGTCATGAACAGAATGGGAGACTATTTATAAAGGTAAATGAAGGAGAAGCTTATTAATATGTAAAGATCAAAGCACTGGGTAACCACATCAAAGGAATGGTGTGAAAGAGAGAGGATTCTTATCCTTTTGAAAACATGGTATGTACACTAAATGTCTATACTTATCAGAGGCGGTGGTAGCAGTTTGGAGTTGGGGGGTGAGATTCAGTTCCTGTGTTCATACCACACGATTTGCAATTACGCAATTTGCAATAAGACGTGGGGCATAGCTGTTATCTGCACACGCGTATATACATGTAGTAGTCGCCCATTTTGAAATGCATCGAGTGCATGTAGCAGCAGCAACACACATTTCGTCATCATAGCTATATTATTAGGGGGGGCGAGGCCCCCCTACTGGAATATTGGGGGGTGATCGCCCCCCCTCTGCTATCGCCCTTGTTTATATTCAAAATATTGATTATAGGTTGGATGTGAGTATGTGGCAGAGAATCTATATAGTGAGCACTGTTGGAGAGAAATTGCGTAGAACCTACACACACCTGCATGTCTTTGTGTTTAGCCAAGAAGAAGCCTAGCCAGGCACTGGTGGTGGAAGAGGTGTGCTGTCCTGCCAGGAGAAAGCCAATCAGCATTCCAACTATCTCGTCATCTGTCACTGGACGGCCATCCCTGTATAGAGAATGCACAAATAATACTAACTATAGGATGTAACTTTGCTATAATTATAACAGGGTTTATTTCAGAAAACTTGAAAGGGGGGGGGAACTGCACATAAGACAAATCTTAAGGGGGCAACATGAAAACACATGTGGCTGTATATGAGGAAGGTCTGTTTGACTTAAGGGGGGCAAAATTTTTTCAAGGGGGGCAAATGCCCCCTGCCCCCCCCCCCCCCCGAAATAAACCCTACTAGTCTTGTACTTACTTGTATGTTGCATGCATGAGAGTATTCAGAATGTCATCTTCGTACTTCTCATCTGGGTTCTCTCTTCTCTTACGAATAACCTCTTTGAAAATGGAGTTCATTTCTAACCTTGCCTTATCCCTCTTCCTACACATACAGATGGAGAAACAGAGGTTCTCAGGTATAAACCTGCAGCTGCTTTCATAGTGAAGTGAACACTGTTAAATACAGAGCTTACCACCCTCTACTGTAGAGAGGTTCCACTGTAAGTACGTACATATTAACCTACCCTGCACAGTGACCACTGTAGAGAGGTTCCACTGTAAGTACGTACATATTAACCTACCCTGCACAGTGACCACTGTAGAGAGGTTCCACTGTAAGTACGTACATATTAACCTACCCTGCACAGTGACCACTGTAGAGAGGTTCCACTGTAAGTACGTACATATTAACCTACCCTGCACAGTGACCACTGTAGAGAGGTTCCACTGTAAGTACATGTGTACGTACATATTAACCTACCCTGCACAGTGACCACTGTAGAGAGGTTCCACTGTAAGTACGTACATATTAACCTACCCTGCACAGTGACCACTGTAGAGAGGTTCCACTGTAAGTACGTACATATTAACCTACCCTGCACAGTGACCACTGTAGAGAGGTTCCACTGTAAGTACGTACATATTAACCTACCCTGCACAGTGACCACTGTAGAGAGGTTCCACTGTAAGTACGTACATATTAACCTACCCTGCACAGTGACCACTGTAGAGAGGTTCCACTGTAAGTACGTACCTATTAATCTACCCTGCACAATGACCACTGTAGAGAGGTTCCACTGTAAGTACCTATTAACCTACCCTGCACAGTGACCACTGTAGAGAAGTTCCCTAACATACCTGAATGACGGAAGGGGAAGCCATCCAGGCAGAAGCCAGGCCAAGTGTGAAAACCCTCCATCAAGGTCAAAGTACAGCTGAGCCACGTGCTCATCCAGTCGCTCACGAATC